>JARVZY010007156.1:0-24233 GCA_030686995.1 Artemisia argyi | reverse complement strand
TATTTTTGCAGGTCATTATTAAGGAGTTGTTTGGATGATTTTTTTAAAGAGATAAGTTTTGAGACGATGGGTGCTAAGGTTAGTTGCTTCTAAAAACAAAATTTAGATGGCTGATTTTGTAATGCCGGTTTTTGTGAGATGATGATTTCATTCTTTTGATTATTGTTGACTTATCAAGTGCCGCGTATGATATTGTTTGTTGTATAAAACTAATATTTCCAGATTGTTTATTCTTGGTGCCTAAATAGACTGATTATGAGTTGTGTTGAAAATTTTGAGATTTAGTAATTAATTAAATTTGATTATCATATAGAAGTTGAAATCGTGGCATTGTTGTTGTTGTGGCAGAGTCGATGGAGTAGTGTTCACAGGTTCTTCGACATATTGTTGATTCAAAATTCATTCCGGTCATGGTGGCATGATTAATCTTATTAGGTAATAAAGATTTCAGGTTAGGGTAGTAGCGTTTACAGAAGTTATTCTTAACATAAATTAATTTTAAGCTAAATTTAGTTTTATCAAATGAGCATATAAAGGAAGTTAATGTTACATCTACAATCATCAGGTGTGTGTACCATCAGCAGGTTACAAAATGTATGCCTGTGTATGATATACTCCTTTTTATGGCAGGTTAATGGTGAGGATGAATGGTCATTCGGGTTTTGCAGAATCATAGCGTTGGCTTAGGTTACCTAAAAAAAGGAAAAAAGTTACAATTATTATGAATTTTTTAAGTGAGAGTGACAAATAAAGGCAACGTTACTGATGTTGGCACTGTTTATCCTTTTACCTCGAGAAAGACGAATGAGGTATGTGGTATCATAAGTTTTAGTTTTTCTTTTGATTTAAATCTTGCCTTAAGAAAATTTTGGGTGTTTTTGTGCTTAATTTTGTAGGTTTTTGGAATTAGGGGTTTTGGTTGGCTGCGGAATTATGGCATATTTTGATTTCAATTGGTCCCGTTAAGAAGACATACAAAGACTAGAAGAAGCAACCAATGCATATTCTTATCCGTGACGCGGCTACTACATGTGCGGGATCAAAAGCAGGTGCAACTCAAGGTAAATAAGGTTCTTTCATTATTTTTTATGTTTCGTTGTTTTCGTGGTACTTTGTGGTTTTGGGTTAAGATTTTATCATGTAGTTGTGTATGCATTTTTTTTACAGTCATGTTTCACTTTTAACTTTTGCCTTTGTTTTTATAGGGAATGTATAAAAAACGACGCAGAACCATCCTCTACATCTATGCAAAGGCGTCTTGGTCAGTTGCAACACACAAAACGTGACCAGCCCTTTATTCAACAGTGTTGTAGAGACTGAACATGTAGGATCAAGTAAAGTTGAAGATCAAGGTGAATACGCAATTTTTAGTTGTTTTACTATCGTGCGGTGTTTATGTCATTGGGATGCACGCTTTTTACAATCAGGTTTCAATTTCAACTTTCATTACGGTTTTTATGGTGTACCTTTTTCGGATGATTTGAGGTATACATCTCACTATCCACAAACCATTACTATCACATTTATCCTATAATTGTCGAACTACTGTACGAGTGTAATAGAGATGTATCCTAAGTCTTCTTCAAAAAACTATTTTTTTAGTAGTAGGTTGAAAAGGAAGACTCCTTCTGAATTGAGAGTGACCATCTCTACTTTGTATGTTGGTTTATGCTATTCGATAATCTAATTTATTTGATATGTTCATTACTATTTGGAGATAGTGTAGAATGATATGGACTTGCTTTTTTCCTGCAAGATTAAACATTTAACCAATTTTCAAAGGTTGCCTTAACAATGAAAGTTTAACTCTATTTTTGAAAGATGAAAATGTCTATTTTTATCTTTTGCTTTTATATTTTCTCTTACAATAGTAGTAGTTCAAAATATTTAACAATGGGTCATTCTGTTCGTCAGCAAGATAGTCAAATCACTAATACCAGAACCATAGATGGAAATAGACCTTAACTCATCAGCAACATTGTACAATTCATTATAAGTGTTGAGGCTTTAGGGGTGTTTGGACTGTCATGCTGATGCATTTAGGGGTGTTTGGTTCGGGTGGTATGGTTTTGTGTTTGCAAGGTTAGGACTAAAATTTTAAGATTGACATATCCCTTTCTCTATATCAAAATTTTAAGATGCAGCCATACCCTATGTTTAAAAGTTAAAACTACTAATTAATCTTTCAGCTTACGAGATGTTTAGGGGTGTTTGGTTGACTGTCGTTTTGTTACTTTACTACATTAATTTTGCTAATATATTATTCTCATCTATTGTAGAATAATACAACACTTATATTGTATATATATTCTTACATATCATCAAAAAGTGATGTTGCTTTAGGGGTGTATGAAAAATCTTGCTGGAGTTATAATCGGAAAAAAATTGATATCGATTTGCATGTCATGTACTACCTGGGTTATTCTTAATTTTTTGTTTTAGTAAATTTTTGTACATTTTCTAATGAAGTCTGAAAACCCTCTTCCATATTGTGTAGATACAGAATGGTGCCGCATGCGTAATGATAGACAAGACCATAAACTCGAGATATGGAAGTCCATCATTCGTAATCCAAGGTATCTCACTATGTCTACTCCTATGCTGGTCCATTGCGCTTTACGGTTTCTCACTTTATCATATTTTGACTTTTCAAGAAATATCAATACAAACGTGAGTTTTCTCTTTAAGCAATGCGTCAATGTCTGAGTTTCGGGTTTTTAGATAAAAAGTTAAATTTTGCTATTGGAAAGTGTATGAACTTGGTCTTATGTTTGAATATTATTTGATCGTATCTTTATTTCTTCTTCATTATATATGGTTGTGTTGTTGACTTATAGACGGATTCGGCTTCAAAACCAGTAATATGAGGCTCGGAGCAGATGCCATAGTTTGTTTTCAGCAGCCAGATAGCTGATGGGTATGCACTTAAATATGTGCCCTTTTATCCTATTTTAAAACGAATAATTTATACAAAATGCGAAAATATAAACGAAAACAATTTGCCACTTATATTTTTATTTTATGCTAAAAATGAAGTGTTAGTATGTTGATGGCTTCAAGCCAAAAAGTATCAGATCCAAATGAATCAGCAGCAAATCCAACTGCATTCTAATAGTAAATCGAAATAATGCATATGTGATGAGACAGTTACTTCAGGTGGGATTACTTCGTCAGCTATTTACATATTAATGCATTTCATACTGTGGATTTTATGACAAATAAATGTGATTGCCAGAGTGATTCTTCAATAACAAGAATAAGAGATGGTAAGTTGCTCGGCTTTAGGTAAACCAAAGTCATTTCATCTATCCTATGTAAGTTTTGTATTAAAGCATTAAACATATAAAATCTGTTCTAATTTGTAGGTTTTTTTTTTTTTTTTTTTTTTTTTTTTCAAAACAAGGCACTACTTTATGTAGACCCTTTTGACGTGGAAGCTCAAAGGGAAATTGAAGCTGCAATACTCCAGGTATATGGAATTCAATTTTTCTCAATTCAAATATATTAAATCCAGAGTGCTCATAATGTGTTTTATAGCTTAATGAGTTTTTTTTTTTTTTTTTTTTTTTTTTTTTTTTTTTTTTTTTTTTTTTTATGAAACACCTCATTTAAAAGATATTCAAAGGTAGATTTCGTTTTATTTTAAGGTAACATGCCGTTAATAAATTTTATAGACCGTTTAGGGGTGTTTGGATGGTAACTGCTTTTACGGGGGGCTATATGGAATTCCTTATCATAGTCCGTATAACGGCTGTTTCGGATTAGTTATTAGAATGAATACTTATGCACGTTGTTTGGGATCACTTATAAATTGCTTTCAGGGATTGTTTATTAGAATAATTTGAGATAGCTTATTGAAGTTGCTAATAGTGGTTGTACGGGATTACATATTAGAGTGACTATTCATAAGAGTTGTTTGGATTGCTTATTGAAAAATGATTGGGATCAACAATTGAAATTGCTTATGTGGGCTGTTTGGATTCGGGTTGCAAGGGTTAGTAATGCTTTGGCATATGTTGTATGCCTTATGTTATACATGTAATGTTAATACCATTTAGAGAAATTTAGTTTTCTTGGAAAAAAAGATAACCATTGGGACCTCAGCTTTGCCTAATTTACTTATGAGTGGGCCGAGTTAGGTTGTGTTTTATAAAGTTAAATTGGTCAAATGAATTCTTCAATGTTTCTTTTCCACCTAAGTTGTTACGAGACCTATACTTTCACCCGGATGTTAGGATTAAATGTTGCTATTTCACAATCATGATTCATGACATCTCCATACAGTTCTTTCTTATGTGTATAGAGTTCATGGTTGTAAGCGTTGTGGCTTGATTGTTATTGCTATTGCTAATCTAAAAAAGAACTCTTTCAAGTGCAGGATGTGCAAGAACAAAACCGACATTGTTCAAGTGACATGTCATTTCTCTTTCATTTTGTCTTTGTTGGTCAAACGAGCATTTCACTTTTTTTTTAAGTAAAAACATATTATTTTTGAATCAGTGTAATATTTTTTTTCACATAATATATCAATATTCTATATATTGGGATTGTGAAAAAATGTTTTCTTTACAAAAGTTTACTAGATCTCCCTGTTCTGGAAGGTCTCATGCCTGACCTCCACCCAACTTGCTTGGAAACATACATAACTAAATGCTATTTATGTGCAGGTGCATATTCCATACGCATGTAAACTGCTGCTCCAACATCCCATGTCCATGAAAATTGCGACTAGAATGCTCATGAAAGATGTCAAACAAGAAAAAGTCAACAAGTAGAAAGGCGCTTGATACCTCTAATATGTGTGTTTTACTTTTTTTTAAAGAGCACATCTGCAATATCTTATGATTGGTATTACAAAACTGTATTTTTGGACTTCTATCATTTCTTGATTGTGGTGGTGGCTCCTTTGATCCAGTTATAATATATTCAGTTCTATAATATTAACTTAGTACTTTAGTGATAAGATGGCTAAAGAAATACTTGAAAAGATTCGTTTAAGGTGAATTATGTTACCTTATCAAATTTTGTAATGTTGTGTTACTTTTCAATGCTATTTCTTTTAACAGTAAGATTAACATGAATCCTAATTATTACGGAATCTTGAACTTTATGTGAAAATGACATTTCCTATGGTTTCTTTTGATTCCTGAATGTAAATATACTCATGAATGCAAAGTTCAATCGGTAAGGATGGAAATAATGTGTAGTGCATGTTAACAATTAATTGGTTAGTCCAATGGATTATGTAATGAAACAAGAGTTCAAGTTGTTAGATTAATAAGAACTTCGATCGAGGTGAAGATAATAAGAAAAAATCGTTTTGTCAAGATGGTGATCATACCGAGGTTGAAATCTACTTTGTCTGATAAACGTTTACCGCTAAAGATCATAACGAAACAATATCCCGTGTCTGTTTCATTTGCTATGATAAATAAACAAGAGCTAAGCTCACTCCAAAAGGTTGGTTTGTATTTGTCACAACCAATTTTCACACATTGATAACTATATGATACCTTTTTCGGGGTCAAAAGCAAAAGAAGTTTAAAGGTTGTCATTTGTGATACATGCACATTTATTATTTTAATAGTTACAAACCAAATTTCTTATTGTATCATCGACATACTTACTATTTGATTAAAAAAATAACGGAATTTTTTTTACATTCGTTGCATCTTTAAAGCAATCTTACTTGTGGGATCATTGCAAAGTTCTGAAGTTAACCGCGAACATGGGGCTTTTAGGAGTCCACGGCATGGGAATTGGGTATTAAATCGAGTAGTGCTCACACTAATCATTTGCTATTCAAGACAATCAATTTTGGACATGCCAACGAGTGGATGTTTATTACTTTAATTGTAACAAACTCAATTGCTTATTCAATTATTGACGGATTATCTCATTCTTTCTTTCATATATTAATCGAACATGTTTACGTTTTACTTTTCTTATCATCTCATTTCTATATCTCTTTAAAAAATTACCCGGTGTCAACGGGTCTATAAGCTAGTAAAGTATAAATGACTCTCTTTCCAAAATTTTAAGACTTACAAGAAATTAAGCATGATTTACAACACTTTAATGCACCAAATTTTCAGAATTACAACAAAGTAAGCATATTGTACAACAAAATAAAGCGCGATGTCATTTTAAGACCAAAATTATATCAAACAACATTAATGCTATTAAAAACACCCTTTCACCAAAAATTACAACCATTTAAGCACAATATACAATAGCTGCAACCAATTTTCAGATTTGCAACAAAATAAACATAGTGTACAACAAAATAAGCATGATGTAGTTTTCACTGATTTTCAGACTTACAACATTAATTCTATTAAACTGGCCAATGTTATTAATGACTATAATAACTACTACTTACAAGAAAAGAAACATAATATACAACACTTTAATGCATATAATTTTCAGACGTACAAAACAAGAAGCATAATCTACAACAAAACATCACATTAATGCTATTTAATGTAGTCAATTATTTAACTGGTCAATAAATACAATTACTAAAACACCCCTTACATAGAAAATACAAATTATCAATAATATTGTACAACCAAATTAAACACAACTACAAATAATAAGGCACATTATACAAATATTCAAGCCCGAATGGGCAGCCGGCCAAAGAGGTTTGAGCCCGAACGGGCGCGGACCAAACGGGCTTGAGCCATAACAGGCACGGGCCAACGGGTTCGAGCCCAAACGGGCACTGGTTATACGAAATTCTTGATATCCGTAAATTTATTGTCAAAAAGAACATAATAAACTAAAATATATTATTCATCAAAAAAATTATTTCAGGGTACCCGCCGCTGCAACGCACGGGTACCCTGCTATTAGCCTTAATAGAATTGATGATTAAAATTTGTTTAGGCTGAAAATGGTTTTACACTAATTACTAATTGAGCCGTATATTATTTGTATGGTATAGTTGATTTTGGGCTAATTTCAATATTTGGTTAATGTGAATAGTGTATATTAAAAATGAAAATGTATAGGATATATATAGTGTAAAAAAGATGGATTTTTTTGAAATAAAAATAAAAATATAAATGTTGGTGGGTACCCTGCTATTAGCCTTAATAGATATTAATGATTAAAATTTGTTTAGGCTGAAAATGATTTTAGACTAATTACTAATTGAGCAATATATTATTTGTATGATATAGTTGATTTTGGGCCAATTTCAATATTTGGTTAATGTGAATAGTGCATATTAAAAATGAAAATGTATGGGATATATATAGTGTAAAAAAGATAGATTTTTTTTGAAATAAAAATAAAAATATAAATGTCGGTCGCCTTACTATGTCTACCACTACCTAAGGTAGAGAGGCTTCTTCCAGTTTTATCTAAGATAGGAAAGGACCTCCGGCCTTTTGTAGGAGTGAGGATCGAACCATTGACCTCTAGGTTAAGATGCAAGAGATTTTCCAACTGATCAAACCCTAAAATTATTATTATTTGTAGATTAATCATTAAAAAAAATATAACCGCATAACATCACATTACCAGAAAATATAGCCACAGGGTACCCGCCGCCGCATCGTGCGTACCTGCTTGTGAAGCATAAATGATAAATGGAGCTGTTACAGGAATTGTTAAAAGAAAACCATAGACCATAGTGTCCAAATATTGTTTGTATAATTAATCTAATTTAAGAATATAATAAGTATTGCGTTAGCTAATATATATATATATATATATATATATATATATATATATATATATATATATATATATATATATATATATATATATATATATATATATATATATATATATATATATAACTCATTGAAGAAACATGAAACAGAGATGATATTAAAAAACATAAAAATGAAATGATTTTTTTTTTTTTTTTTTTTTTTTTTTGATAAAGGATGTTAATTAGTTTTAGAAATATACGAGTGAGAATCATGATATGTTCACAAGAGGTATATGGTCCAAAACTCATTAGGACATTTTAAGGCTGGACTGAGAAATGGTTAACTATTTAACCCGGTTATGCTTTGTACATTCAAGTTAAATGCTATGACGGCGAGAAATATATAAACAAACTTCTTTTAGCTAGCGATGTTTTCGTTTATTATGTTTCGTGATAATAATTTTACGCTTTAATTTGTGATTGTATTTTTTCCCCCAAAAAAATCAGTATGAATTGTAAATCAAATGTTTGTGATCTTTAACATTTAACTAATTTACACAAATAAAAAGCTTTGAAGCTCAATTAAGATTAAAGATTATTTAGTTACTTTGATTTTTTTGACCTGTATACTCTATGCTTAGTTAAGATAACCAATTAATTCATGGTCAACACTTTTATACAATGCATTTGATATCATTGGACCGAATAATGTTAATAACAATAACTACATTGATATAGCCGTTCTAAAAATAGAACAAGTGCTGGTAAGAAATGTACAAGTGAGAAAGCTAAAATTACAAGTAAAACTAACGCATAATGAGTACGCGGGATGCGATTGCTCTACATCGACTATTCTTAGCCGCCTACGATACAACCGAGCATGACTTGACTCCTTTGGGCCCCGTCCTTACTTGGAAAGAGTTTACGATACAACCGAGCATGACTTGACTCCTTTGGGCCCCGTCCTTACTTGGAAAGAGTTTACGATACAACCGAGCATGACTTGACTCCTCTGCTCTACAAACCGTTTTCGAATATCATCTACAATACATTAAGTTTTAAAAGACTTGCTGCATTTAATGTATTATACATTTGATAGCTAAAATTTTGAGTAAAGACTTGATGTTTATTAAGTTTTTGTATAAAAGTTTTTCAAAAATCTTTAGTTGTAATGCAAAAACGCTTTAAAATGACTTGTTAAAATAATAAAAAAAATTTAACAACTTTATCCATAATAGATGCTTAACTTATCTAAAAATAAATGTTTCTCTTGTTTCAACCAATTAAAATATAATTTAGTGTATAAAATTATATTTGATTGATGAAATAAAGTTAGTGAGATTTGTTTTTTTTAACTTTATGTTATTTAAAAATGGACAATTATTTTAAGAATTATAAAGTACTAGTTTTTGTATCATATGTTTTTTCTGTTCTATTTGGTTTAATAAAAATACCAAATATGTATATTAAAAAGTTAAAAATAATTATATTTTCCATTTCCCTTATGATTTACTTGAAATATTATACGTTATGGGCAAGTTTGACGAAATTAGATAAAGTTAGAGCTGAAGCTGGAGCTAAAGTTGCAACTTTAACTTATTATTATAAAATATAATAATAATACATTAAAATAAATTAACGCATATTTCAAACTTTTGTGTTTTAATTAATTATACGTTTTAAAGATATTTAACTAATTGGACTATCTGTAAGCTTTATTCATTTTTAAAAGCTCATTTCAACTAGTTTGAGCTTATAGAAAATTGTGCCATATAAAAACTTTTGTAAGCTTTAGTAACAAACAAAGCTTATTATATAAGCTAACTTATTTTGAATGCTTAAGCTCCTTTAATCCTCTATAAGCCTCCCAGACACAACCTTATATGTATAATGCGAGTAATGATAAATTAACTTTTTATCAATCAAAACTTACATTAACTACATGTATGTGAAAACAATTTTCGAGATGGAGAAAATAACATTTTGTAACTATAAATGGCTATTTCATTCGTTCATTTTTTTTTTTTTTTTTGAATAATAGATGAATATCTGTGAATAGCGGCAATAATTTATAGCATAAAATAATTATAGTTGTGATATTATGGTTAAGTGTTTTGTGCAACATTTAACTTATTATTATTATTATTATTATTATTATTATTATTATTATTATTATTATTATTATTATTATTATTATTATTATTATTATTATAAGGTTTAACCCGCTAAATAAACCTCAATAGCTATAAGAACGTTTAACTTTAACTACATATAATGATAAATAATATTCTAAAATCAAAACCCTTATGGATTCTCATCTTAAATAGAAGCTTTACCAATATGAAAAATGTGTTACTCATTTTCTGATTTTATAAACCACACAGTATGAAAAATGATAAAAGATAATGTAGTATATAGCGGTGATTGTAATACATAAAATAATAGTTATTAAATTTTACATTTAATTCAATTTTTTCTTTTTTAATAAAATGTTTTAAAACATTAAAATTCAAAATTTAAACTTTCAAAAAAAAAAAAAAAAAAAAAAAGTTGTTGAAGGTAATTAAAAACATTAAAGATAAGAGTTAAAATGGATTCATGAAAATTTTACAATATGAGGGGGAAATATAAATATTGTTATTAAGATAAAAAGTATTTAAACATAAACTCTTTCTCTTTCCTCTAATTCTGATTTTAAGAGTCTTTAAGCAAATTTATTTTCTATTTACATATTATACAATACTAGAAAGGTGCCCGCGTGATGCGGGGGTGGATTGTTGGGGTGAAGAGGAGGGAGGTGGGGTGGTGGAAAGTGGTTGTTGGGGTGGTTGTTGAGGTGGTTATAAATTGTTGGGGTGGTTGTTGAGGTGATTATAAATTGTTGAGGGTGATTGTTAGGGGTGGTTGTTTCCATAATTAGTAAGTAAAAGTCTGAATTTTAAGCTTTCTAATTATAGAATAATCCTAAATATATAGTAGTATAGATTTATTACCAAATTACGACCCTAAAAGCATTCGGCACAAGAACCAAAATATATTATTGGTTAAAAGCAAAAATTGTGTACTTTTCTGATATAATGTTTGACTATTGACAAAAACATTTCTTTTGAAAAAAATAAAATAAAAAATAATTACACATTTAATTATCTTATATTTAAACCATGCCTTAGGATTAGAAGTCGACTTCTTCTTGAGGGAAACGTATTAGTGTATTACCGTCATCCTCCAATGTGATGTATGTTTATTGAGTTGAGAATCATAAATATAATGTTTGCATATTGGATTTTTAAAATAATAAAAGGAAATGCAACTAGTAGCTAAGCCTGCCTAGTAAGTCAACCCAATCCTACTCATTTTCCCTGCCACGTCAGCTTTTTTTTCTGCAACGACCTGCAGGTAATTGGAGGCCCCAGTAAAGACGACCAAGATCTTTTTATTCTTTTATTTTTTTAACATTTTTAACACAAACTCAAATTTCATTAATAATTAAAATATTACATAATATTTAAATAAAATAACAACACTACAATAATAAGCACACATAACTTTAAATGTTTGGATGTGTTTGATAGGTTGCAAGAAATTCAAGGGCTGAAGTGAAAGATTTCTATGTATAAGTTATCCTTCTCAACTTTAGGAGATCATCATCTCCGAACCAGATCTCTCATTGTCATATATATATATATATATATATATATATATATATATATATATATATATATATATATATATATATATATATATATATATATATATATATATATATATATATATATTGAGACATTCTTGCGAGAACTATATTATGTGCAAGAACTGAGAGAACCACTAAAAACATACGTGCACGCCTTCAATAATTATATTTTTGCACATATGTTCTAAAATCAACATATATGTTATAAAAAAACATAGTTGTTCTAAAAAATTTGATAAGAAATTGGAAATACAAAAATTTTATTTGAAGGTGTGTATGTATGTTTTTATAAGGCGTGCAACGATAATATTGCGGCCGTGTGTACGATTTTTGTGAAAAAGAGGATGAGTTCATGATAATATTGAAAAACATAGGTTGATACTTACGATTATTGATGATTTGCATGTATTTTTATTTTATTTTAAAATGCGTGCATGTATGTTTTTGATAGTTCTCTTAGTTCTCGAAGATAAGATAGTTCTCATAAGAAAGTCGCCAATATATATATATATATATATATATATATATATATATATATATATATATATATATATATATATATATATATATATATATATATATATATATATATATATATATATATATAGGATCAAATAGGAAGAATAATTAAAATAGAAATGATAATAAGTAACCACAACCACACATTTTAGATGCACTTACAAAAGTGGATGCATCTTCCTTCAAAATTTCCCTCCTAATTTGAAATGTGCAGCTAGAATTACTTCTTACCCTTCTTATTTTAATTATTATTTTTACTTGATCTTTTCCCTATATATATATATATATATATATATATATATATATATATATATATATATATATATATATATATATATATATACATGTATATATATATATATATATATATATATATATATATATATATATATATATATATATATATATATATATATATATATATATATACATGTATATATATATACAGTGTTGCAAAAAATCGGCCTACAAGGCCGATTAATCGGCGATTACAAGCTGAACGGCCTTGGACCTTTGAGCGAATTACAAGGTAATCGGTCTTGTACCTTGGAATCGGCGATTAATCGGCCAAAAATCGCTACACGGCCCTCGACCACCTCGGGACCGATTCACGATTTTTGCAACATTGTATATATATATATATATATATATATATATATATATATATATATATATATATATATATATATATATATATATATATATATATATTACAGTGTTGCAAAAATCGCCCTACAAGGCCAATTAATCGGCGATTACAAGCTGAACGGCCTTGGACCTTGGAGCGAATTACAAGGTAATCGGCCGATTAATCGGCCTTGGACCTTGGAATCGGCGATTAATCGGCTAAAAATCGCTACACGGCCCTCGACCACCTCGGGACCGATTCACGATTTTTGCAACATTGTGTATATATATATATATATATATATATATATATATATATATATATATATATATATATATAATCACAATCAAAGTTAAAAAAAAAAAAAATTCGATCGCCTAGTTCAGTTTTTCTCCTCTGACGATCGAATACCCACAACAACACTATCGAGTAATGATCGATCGTCTCGATCTCGATCGATTAGTGTGAATAGCCTAAGTATTTGTATACTACATGTTGCAATAAAAATATACGGAGTAAAACCCAAACCCAACCTTGCTTGTAGTATCTATTACATTTTGACTTTATCCCTTTTGACTTTCGTCTTTTCGTTACACATATGTCACGGCGACGGAGTTTACAAATCAAAAGACAGTTGTTATTTTAGTCTCAAAAGATAGAAGTTAAAAAATTATGGCAATAAAATTTTTATATGTAAAATGCTTATGACTAAATTAAATATACTAATTACTTGTATTTATTTTTTTCCCCATGAAGGATGAAAAAATTACTTGTAAGGCAGAAGCAAATAATGTTGACACCAAAGTTTTGTTGGGTTTTGGAACTTATATATCAGTTGCTACAGTACTTTTTTTAGAGGATACAATCATGAATCATCTACTCCAAAAGATGGTCGCGTCATATGTCCTAATTCCTAACCATAATCTATAAATAGAATTCAAAACTAGTACGAGTACTTAACAAGAATTATCACATCTTTATGCGCATTCGAACTTTAGTTAACAACCTTTTTAATCCGAATACAGAAAATTGAGGGTAGTTTACTTTAGAACCAAAATTATTCAATTTACATAAAAAAAGTAATAAAAAAATGTACAACAAAATTATCAGAAACGCGTGAGGTGAGTTACTTTTAATAACGTCCTCTTCTTAGAAAGACAACATTGTTACAACGATGAATATTACTACTAGATACACATGATATTTTATATTTTTATAAAAATCCACTTGAACAAAAAAATGACTAAGTAAACGATTCTTAATACCATTCTTATCCTATTGTTATCCAGCAAGTTAGCATCCCCACAAACTTAGTTTGAATATATTATTCTAGTAACATATTCTAATTTGTTACAAAGATTACAACAATACAAAAACAATGAAATATTTTACAGTATCAATGTAAACATTAAATGTGAGTAGAAAAAAAGGTAAGTATTTAATATAGAAGAATGAATACACGTTTGTCATTTATATAGTAACGATGTAGTAATTTAAATTCCTTAATTACTCACAACTGGTCACCCCCGTGCTTCGCCGGCTCTCTCAAAATCATACGAGTATATTTAATCCCCATTCAATTTCTTATAAATTCACATCCATATTTTCCTAAAAAAAATATCTTCACAACTTTTTCTCTCATATTCCAAATACCTTCATTCTTTGCTAATAAGCATCAGATGTATAGTTTCTTGTGATGAAGAAGTTACTAACCATTCTTTGTTTTTTCGTGTTTTTCGCGGTTGATATAGTTTCTTGTTTTTCTTATGAAGGACGATTAACTGACGGTGAAGTCAATTATATTCGTCACCGTCAGTTGTTGTCCTTCAATGACGAATTTATTGGTGAAAAATGTGAAAATGAGACCCTCGTGTTTGAAAACACTAGGATCAAAGATGCTTACGTTGCTTTATAAGCATGGAAGCATGCTATATTGTCAGATCCACAAAATCTCACCCGTAACTGGGTTGGACCAGATGTGTGCAGGTACACAGGTGTGTTTTGTGCACCCGCACCTGATAATTCTTCCGAAAGAACCGTTGCTGGAGTCGACTTAAACCATGGGGATATCGCGGGGTACTTGCCTGAGGAGCTTGGGTTGTTAAAAGATCTTGCATTGTTTCATATTAATTCGAACAGGTTTTGTGGGACTGTTCCTAAGAAGTTTAAAGATATGAAGATATTATTCGAGCTTGATCTTAGCAACAACAGGTTTGCTGGAAAGTTTCCTTATGTTGTACTTAAATTACCCAAGTTGAGGTTTTTAGATTTAAGGTTTAACGAATTTGAAGGCACTGTTCCTAAGGAACTGTTTGATAAAGATTTGGATGCTATTTTTATAAACCATAACCGGTTCATGTTCGAATTACCGGAGAATTTTGGTAATTCGCCTGTGTCGGTTATTGTTTTGGCGAATAATAGGTTTCATGGGTGTCTTCCAGCGAGTATAGGAAACATGTCTGATACTTTGAATGAGATTATTATGATGAATAATGGATTGAGGTCTTGTTTTCCTGAAGAGGTTGGTTTGTTGAAAGAAGTAACGGTGTTTGATGTTAGTTTTAATCAGTTAATCGGGCCGTTGCCGGAGAGTGTTGGTGGGATGGTTAGTGTGGAGCAATTGAATGTGGCGAATAATTATTTGAGTGGACGTATACCTGAGAGTGTTTGTAAGTTGCCGCGGTTGGAGAATTTTACTTATTCGGGTAATTTCTTTACGGGTGAGCCTCCTGTTTGTTTGAGGCTCCCCGAGTTTGATGATTCGCGGAATTGTTTGCCAGGGAGGCCGAGGCAAAGGAGTGTTGATCAATGTAAGATGTTTGGTTCTAAGAAGGTACATTGTGGTGCTTTTAAGTGTCCGAGGTTTGTTCTGCCTTCGCCTCCACCACCGCCTCCGTCCCCACCACCACCACCGGTTTATTCCCCTCCCCCGCCTCCATCACCATCACCACCACCAGTCTATTCTCCACCCCCACCTCCACCGTCACCGTCACCACCACCACCAGTTTACTCTCCCCCACCACCCTCACCACCGCCACCAGTTTACTCTCCTCCACCGCCATCACCTCCACCTCCATCTCCACCACCACCAGTCTACTCTCCACCACCACCGTCACCCCCTCCACCAGTTTACTGTCCACCACCACCCCCATCCCCACCGCCACCGTCACCCGTTCCATACTACTATTATTCACCACCACCGCCCCCTCACTCGCCTCCACCACCACCACATCACTCGCCACCACCACCGCCAAAATATATCTACTCATCACCACCGCCACCTCACTCGCCTCCACCACCACCAAAGTATATCTACTCATCCCCACCACCACCCCACTCACCACCACCACCATCACCGCCACCTTGTATAGAACCACCACCACCACCCCCTTGTATAGAACCACCCCCACAACCATCTCCTAAATACTCTTCCCCACCGCCCCCCGTCTACCACCACTCCCCACCTCCACCATATATTTACAATAGTCCACCACCACCATCTTATATTTACTCCTCTCCACCACCACCAACACCAGCATATGAAGGACCATTACCTCCAATTAGTAGCGTCCCATACGCCTCACCTCCACCACCACCCTTTTATAAATGATTCTTTCTCCGAAACCGCATACACACAAGACAATAAAACAGTGGGCATTCACTTGATCATCTCAAGAAAAAAACCACCCAAAAGGATTGAAGACAGAAATAGCTAGAAACCATATAGTTTATTATTCGAATTGCGAAAAATAAGTATTTTAGGTTGCATAAAGAAAAAAGTATATGTATAGACAACATGCATTGCTATTTGCTACTTAGTTCATAAGTCATTCATGGTATAGTTTGTTCTCTCATCTTTTGTTTTGGTTATTTTATTTTAATTCAATTTCATACTATTGGTTCTTTACTTCTTCATCAGTTTCTTTCTTTTGTGTTAGAGTTTTCATGCTTGTGCAAATTTGATTGATAAATGTGGTTGTCAAATATGAAGATGGGCGATGTCATTTGAATGGCTAAATTAAGCAAATTCAAATGTCTTAAAGTCTTGATGGGTCATGTGCAATTTATGTTTGAGTTTTCTTTATAATGTCAAATGTCAAACGCTGATATCATTACTAGCTATATTCTTAAATGGTACAAAGTGAAAATGTTGGTGTAACGTTTTGTTTGTTTATTCGAATTTAGTGCTTCAAGAATACTATTCGATCTTCATTGGATCTTGGTTTAAAAAAATTCTCAACAATGAAAAGGCCATATCTTGAAATTGACATGAACATCTTGCACATTTCTACTAGTTTAAAAGTTTTGGGGACAAGTCCTTTTTATTCTTATTCATAAAGATGACAGCACAGAAGTAGAGAATTTGTGGTTCTAAGCTACAGGATGATAGTGTCGGATGTTGTTGAATTACATGGGTTTGTTAAGAGTGTATATGAGACTAGGCAATTTGAGACTTTTTAAAAATTGACTTAGAACATGCTCAAGATTAATTGAATTAAAATGAGCAGAGATTGAGCTCGAGCAACCAGAGTAATATCTTGAGCCTTGCTCAAATATACTAGACGGAATCCTGAATTTTATCGAGCTTAAGTGAAATTACTCTTTTACTCCTTTATTAACACATATTTCAATAATTATCACACATAATATTTTATGGGAGATAGCATGTATACGAGCTTGAAATGGCAATCATATATTGAGCTTGAGCTTAAATGTAGGTTCGATTGAGTTCTAGTTAAGTTTTGAGCTCGAGTTTTAAAAGACAAGCTAAGCTTGATCTTTTAAAATCTAAATCTCGATCGAGCTCGAGTCAAGTTGCGAGCCCGTGTTTTAGCATTAGAGTCGAGCTCAAACTTACCTTTTGAATATCAAAGCAGTATAGAAATTATGTTGTCTATGTCTCCTATATATTTTTACACAATAGTATTAATCCAAGCCTTAAGGTCACAACTTAACCAATGATCACCAGAACAGTTTTGGTATAGCTAGAAGTCTACAACTGAAAAATTGTCGGTTATATAACCTACGGGTAGTTGGTGTCCGCGTATAACTATTTAAGTTCTAAGAGCACTAGGTGTAGATGGGGAGACTTGCCTCCCCATTCAGGTCTCACCCCTGCCACATCACCAAACACATCAACTTCAACTAACCTCAATAAATCTCTCTTCACCAAACAACAAATCTCAACTTCCCCATTAGGGCCCCACCTCTTAAACATTTATTTTTTAATTCATTTTATTAAAAAAGTTAAATTCTTTTTCACAAATACTTAAAAATAGCACAACACATTAATTTTATTTCATCAAAATTTATTTAAAAAAAAAAAAGAAAACAAAAAAGATAGACATTATATCTTCTTAAAAAAAATAATGATACAACACATTAATAAAACACCTTTTGTACCTCATTCATTTTGAAAAAAAAAAAATTGTGTCTTCTTCTCCAACCAAAACACACACAAACACACACTAAATCTGAAAAAACAAAACACACAAACACAACGCAAATCAGGGGCGGAGCCTTGTTGAAAGTACCAGGGGGAGTTGCCCCCAGGCCCCAACAAACCTCTCGTTGACACACAAAATCATGCATTAAAAATATCAAAATTGTAGGAAAAAAAAAAAAAAAAAAAGTCGGTGCCCTCAGCTTGATTATCCGAGTGCCCTCATCATTCAAAGTGTCAACTAAGCTCTAATGCCCCAAAACCATTTTTCCGGTGGTTTTGTTTCGTTGGAAAACATGGAAAGGGAAGGATGGAAATATAAAATAGGAAGACGGAAGGTGTGAATAGGTAGAGGAAAAGATAGACTTTAGTTGGTAAGTGCCTAAGTGGTAATGGGAGTAGAGAAAAAAAGTCAAAAAGGTTATAGTATACTCTATATGATTTAGTACTTCGAGTTATTTGTTAACTTCAGATTTCTTTTATGCAAATTCTTTTTTTGTATTTCTGTTTTAAAATTTACAATGAATATATATAAGTTTAATATTGAAATTAAGGTTGTCAATCATATATTTTCTGTAAATGATGAGACTATTTAAAAATTTTAGGTTTTCTTAAAGGTAATATGTTGTAGGAGTATTTGGTTAAACATTACACGAAACAGAATATCTCAACTATAACTATTTGCCGTTATAAAATCTCGTCGCTATGCACGGAAACACGTCTAGTTTTAGTTTGATTCGATGCTATTTAAGATCTGAAAAAGAACATTCACATTGTTATTGATTAAAGTGATATAGAGATATCTGATTATTTTGACACATGTTTAATTACTTTGAGCTTGTTTTACTTTTATTTATAGTTGGGTATGTGTGAAATTAAATTACGAGTTGATCTTATTTACGATGAACTTGATAAACTTACGTTATTGGTTGATTTTTTTTATAAAATCATTTGTTTAGTTAGTATTAGTTGCCTAAAAAGAGGTGTCTTTGCATTTAATTACAACCAACCCGACCCGACCCATTTTAAATTTTATGTAGAAAAACAGATCCGTTATCGTATCTTTCTTATTGCTCGTTGCCTCCTTAGGTTAAATTTTCTGGCTCCGCCACTGACGCAAATAAAACCAAACATTCAATTTGTCAGACTTTTTGGTTCGCCGTGGCCACGAGGAGGTGACCAACGAGCAACGGCGAAGGGCATTTGGTGTAGCGGCGAGCAACGGCTCGCCGTTGAGCTTGCCAAGTCAGATGGCGAGGGAGAACAACGAGACTACACCTAGAGCTCTAAAAAACTTACGAAAGGTTATGCCCACGTAGGCTTATTGATAATGACCAGTTGCTACAGTACGTTTCATGGACTGTCCCTCTATTGATATTCGTGGACCATTTGCCCAGATTAGTAATTCGATATAATGTAGTGGTTGTAGACTTAAGTATTCTGGCCATTCGTTATACCTTAACATGTGTTTTTTGGGTATGCGAATGATGTTTCTGTTTCTCCATTAATAAACAATTTGAGAGGTCAATTTTTCATTTTCCTAAAAAGTGCAAACCATATAAACTTAAATCACGATATATACAACACAATTTGTAGTGCTATGCATAAAACTTTGGTAAATGCATAAATAAAACAGTACCTATAGGAACACAACACAAACTATTGGTGTCAAAGGCAGAGGGAGGGGTAAATATTGGGTGCTAGGCCCTCTCAATCAATCAAATTATATTGTATTTAGTGAGCCTAAGGCTAACCTCAATGGTTGCCTATGAGTGTGTGTGAGATCCAAAATACGCCACCTCATTTCCAAGGGGTGGCTCACACGTGAGACATAGCAAAAAAAAAAAAAAAAAAAAAAAATAATAATAATAATAAATAAAAAAATAAAATAAAATGGTGAGCTTCTTACCATTGTGTTTGGTACAATTTGTGGGCCCCAAACAAATAATGACAGCTAGTGTTTTAAAATAATAATTTAATTAGAAATATGTTAGCTACAATTTTTTATAGCAAACTCCCTACAATTTTGTTTTATAATTTGTGGGTCATTGAGTTTTTTGTGAGTCCTGGGTTATTTTTGTTGGTCCTGAATCATTTATTGTGTAATTTTAGTGAAGTTTTGTAGCCAATTGACTACAATAATTGTAGTCAAAATATTCCCAATTTAATTTTATTATTTTTTATCTATAAATACCCCATAACTCATTATTTTTCATACAACTTCAAACTTAATCTCACATAACTCAAACAAAACTTATTATGGATATGAATTCTGAAGAAATAAAGTTCACAGACTCATCGGAAGAAGTTATTAGTCGGGACATGAGGTTTTTTAGTAGAGCGTTGTCGTTTATCATGAATAGACGACAAGCAAATTGATAGAGGAGAAGCATAATAAGTCGAGATCGTAATGGTGCTCATGCTCGTTTAGTCCAATCCTATTTTAGTGCGAATTCGATGAATCCGGAAGAACGTTTTCAGCAGAGGTTCCGAATGAGTCGAAGGCTATTCACAAGGATAGTTGAAGAAGTAACTCTTCATTCTGCATACTTTCTTGATAATATTGAATGTACCGAAAGAGAAGACATTTCCCCGTCGATTAAGTACACCTCCATAATTCGTCAATTGTCATACGACACTGTTCCCGACACCCTTGATGAATATTTGCAAATGAGCGAACAAACTGCTCGTGATTCTCTTGAAATTTTTTATACATCTGTTATGAAAGCTTTAGATCAGAGTATTTGCGAAAACCTATTATCACCGATGTTGAAAAGCTTTATGCGTTTCACGAACAAAAGCATGAGTTTTCGGGGATGTAAGGAAGCCTTGATTGGTCATGGTTTGGTTGTCAGAACGCATATAAAGGGCAATATTGTAGACGCGATCATGATTCGACTCCATTCATTTTGCTGGAAGCTGTTGTATCACAAGACTTATGGACATGGCATGTTTTCTTTGGTGTTTCTGGGGCGAACGACGACATAAACATTATATATCAATCCGCTATATTCAACGTTCTCAAAGACAAAAAAGCACCAGAGATTCCGTTGTGGCTAACGGCATAAATTACAAATGGGGATACTATATTGTTGATGGGATATACCCGAAATGGGTGACAAAGTACCTAGACTGCAGCTCTATGCTAGTTGGGTGTTGCATAGTTTTCGAATCTTAAAGTAGTTTCCTGCTTGGGAAGAATTATTCAAATCATATATGTAATACTAATCAAGAAAAGTCATTTGATTGGTAGTAAATAGAAATCCACTAGATTTCTATAAGCATAGATGAGGTTCAAGATAAATCTGCAAAATGAAAAGGTTTTCAACTTGAATCCCAAAGTATCATAAGCTAAGATGAATTGGGAATATAAAGATCACTACATCAGATGGCCTAGTACCTTAAGTACTTGATTTTGTAACACCTTGATTATCTATTGCATCCTACAATAGGCTTGAGTTAGGTAATTGCTAGCTCTACACTAGTATTCATTGTTGTTACGAGTATGTTTTCTTAAAAGTAGGTTTCCTAATGTGAAGGGAAAGTGATCTTGGTGAGTAATGAATGTGGTTAGAAATAGAGATGTGGAAAACTAGAAGGGGGGGTTGAATAGTTTTCCCCTCTTTTTCATTTTATAAAAAATATTGATTAGAATTTATTCAATTGTTTGTTTGGAAAACCTTTAATTAGAGTTTAGTATGAAAACACCATATAATCAATATGATCAATTATATACGTAAGCTTTTGAAAAAAGCTTAGTTTTATGAATGGAGCTTTGGTCGGTCTTTGTGTGAATACGTTTTCCTTTTAAAATCTTAAAACGTTTTGTATCAAATTATCTATCAAGTTAAACTTAATATGAGAAGTGTGAATAATAATCTATTTGACCATATCATATAATTATACACACAATCACAATATTAACTTCTATGTACAACACAATCAATCATCACAACTATATATGCAACAACTAAGACATATAGGCAAGCATAGATGTAAAGCGATAAATGCAAGAATAAATGAAAAGAGATAAGAGAAAAGAAATGCAAACCGGGAACGATGATTTATAGTGGTTCGGCTACAAGGACACCTTCCTTGCCCTACTCCACTCCCCGAGTCACGTACTCGAGAGTTTTCTTCACTACTAAACGAGCTCCCTTTTGGTGGAGAAAACCGTACACAACTTTTGCTTACACCATTTAACGACACTAAGCTAAATGTCGAGTTCTAATAGTAGCTAGAACCAATCTCACAACACTACTTCGATCACTACACAACTTCTACACGACTTCACGACTTCTTCATGGCTTCACGACTTCTTCGTGGCTTCACGACTTAACGACTTCACGACTTCTTCACTACTCCACAACTTCTTCTATACTCCACTACTTATTCACACATCTACTTCTTCACAACTTCATGACTTCTCTACACTACTACTTCTTCCTACTACTTCTTACTCACTCATAAACTCACTACTAAGTAAGATCATCTTGATCTACTTATTACATATACATAACTCACAGCATTACATAAACACTAACTAGATCTTAATATATCTTTGGCTTTATGATAGGGAGGTTTCTTCTTTTGCACTTTGAGTGGTGAAGGATTGGATCACTTGAAACAAAGACTTATAATCTTATGATCAAAGGATTTAGAAGGATGTTTTGAAGGGATTGGGACTGAAAATTTTCGTGCAAAAGGTGATAAAATTCTGTGGGATGAACCAGTATTTATAGGGAGAAAAATAATGTTTGGGACCGTGGCCGGTCCCCTTAATAATTAAGGGGACCGCCTAGTATAATTAAGGGGGCCACCTAAGAAAAAAATATTTTTTCTTCAAATTTTGTGTCTTTTTGTGGGGAAGGTTTTTCCTGAAGAATGTAGCCGTTTTTTGGGTTGAAATTTGAATTCAAAATATTTATTTTGAATAAAACATTTTTTATAAATACAAAAATGTTTTGTATAAGTTTAAAAATGTTTGTCCCACTTTAATAAAATGTAAGGTTTTTTAAAAATAAAAATTCCTTTGATCATAAAATGCATTAGACACTTTGTTTATTCATACCTCAAGTGATATGGATGCTAAAGTGAATATAAACGACGAAATACTTGTTTACGTCATAATTTGTAGTTCAATGAGTTTACGTTTTGTGATTATCAAAACATAGAGATATCGATATATGTTAATAACGTTTTAAGACATTATTTATATCAACAATCTCCCCCTTTTTGATGATTACAAAACCTAAACTCATTAGATCTAAAAATTAATTTTTAGACCAGTACTTAGTGAGTTTATATTCACTTCTCCCCCTTTTTGTAGAATCAAAAAGGTTATGCCGACTAGCTTCATGAATGAAGTTAGACGGGTAGAAAGCTCCCCCTTGATGTGTGCTCCCCCTCGTTCAAGGGCACCAAGGAATCGAGATACGGAATTCTCGCAAAAAAATATTAGAAGCACAAGCATATATAGAAGAATATGCAATATACAAATAACAAGTATAGCAAACAAATATTAAGGATACATAACAATTAATTCAAAGAGATTATGTTAAAGATCCTAATTTACCAAAGAGATCCATCGGACTTGCTTGTAACAAAAGGTTGGTTGATTCATATTTGGAAGTGAAAATTATAAGCATATAGTATGCTTAGATGGTTGATGATGGAGTGTTTGGAATGAAGATGGTTTAGTTAGGGTGAGGTTGTTGGATTAATGCAGGTATATGTTTGGGTCATGAATGTTGGAGAGTTTGGTTATGGAGAGTTTGTAGCGGAAGAGGTTGATTAAGGTTTTGGATGTTGTTCAAGTGAGGGTATTGGATGTGATCTAGTGAGAAGATATTCAATCCAAGTGAAGTGTTCATTGAATGCAATGGTTTTTAGGAGAAAGATGCAACAATGTCAATTGTTGACATGCTTCTCAAGTTGATTTATGTTGTGTGGCGATGAGGGTGATCTAGATGAAGGTGGATCCAAATTGAGTTGAGCAAGATGTAAGGCTAAAAGAGCACTAAGCTCATGGGATTCTTTTAGCGCCTCAACGAACATTAAGTGTTCGGAGGAAGGTGATGGTGGTGGAGCATGATAGTTGTCTTGGGTGAGGGTTTGAACATGCAACATAGGAATGGCATGTGAAGTTGTAGGATGTGGTGGTGATACTCTTGGTGGTGTAGACATGCTTGAGCTTGGGTAATCATGAAAACATGGTATGGGTGGAAGAGATGCTTCATGAGTGGATGGTGTTTTTGTTGAATGAACAACATGTAAAGTGTTGGTA
>JARVZY010007155.1:0-24235 GCA_030686995.1 Artemisia argyi | reverse complement strand
TGCGTGGTAACGCATTATAAATAACCATTTTAGCCTCATTATTTTTTGCTAGTTTCTTTTTCAAATCATCATTTTGTTTTTCAAAAGCTACAATTTCATCCATTTTAGTTTCAACATTATATTGAATAGGGGGAAAATCACCAAAGGTAATAATATGCCAAAGATCAAGATCTTTTGATTTCACATACGTTTCGAATCTATTTTTCCAATATAAAAATCCATCACTTTCAAATAGTGGTGGTCTTTGCATAGATTGCCCTTCTAAATATTTTAAAGATTCCATAGATCGTTACAAGTTTTAAAATACAATATATTTTAAAATTCTTGCTAGACGTGGCTCTTGATACCAATTGTGGAAAACTAGAAGGGGGGGTTGAATAGTTTTACGTCTTTTTAATTGTTATAAAACAAATTGTTTAAAAGTTTTCGTTGATTTATAAAATATAGATTCGATGGTATATGAAATCTAGTTATACACAATATGAACAACACTAAGTATATATACTATGAAGCAATAATTATGTAAGTAATGAAATAAGTAAAAGATGGAAGGATCAAACCGAGAGACAAGCGATTTATAGTGGTTCGGCTACAAGGCACCTTCCTTGCCCTACTCCACTCCCCGAGCACCTAACTCGAGAGTTTTCTTCACTATATCAACAAGCTCCCTTATGGCGGAGAAAACCATACACACCAATATACACACCAATCTACACACCAATCTTCACACCAATCTTCACACCAATCTTCACACCAATCTTCTTCACACCTAGCTTTTACACACCAATCTTCTACACACCTTCTTCTACACACCAATCTTCACAACTATCCTACTTCACTACTAATCAACTTCTACTATCTACACAACTATTCTCTAACAAATATTCACAACTAATCACACTATGAAATAATAATCAATGATGATGCACAAACAACTTAGATGTGGAGATCACAACTAGTTGTAATACTTCTTGTCTTGAGGGATAGAAGTATTCTTCTCTTGCACTTGAATGGATTATGTATGGATCACTTTGAAACAAAGATTTAAGAATGTATGATCAAAGGATTTATAGATTGGAAATGGAGATCTAGAACAGAAAGTTCTGGAGTGCAAAAGGTGGGGAAAAAATCCAGGTTTAAGGTGGTATTTATAGGCAAACGTTTCTGACAGAGGAGCGTGGCCGGTCCCCTTAAAGCATGGCCGGCCCCCTTAAAATTAAGGGGGCCGCCCAACTGTAACGGCCAGAAACTTTGTCTTTTAGTGGGGAAAGTTTATTTGGTGAAAAACTAACTGATTTTGGTTAAATATTTGAAATCATATATTTAGTATGATTAAAACATTTTTCCTTATTACCAAAAGTGTTTTTCAAAAATATATAATAAGATTATATAATTAAATAAACTTTGTATTAGTTAATTAAATACCCCTTTGATCATACATTGCACTAAACACTTTGTTTATTCATACCTTAAGTGATTTGGATGTAAAGAGAAATATTAATCACCAAATACTTGTTTATGTCATAAGTTTTAGTTCTTTGAGGTTATATTTTGTAATGATCAAAACATAGAGATATTGATAAAAACTTAATAATGTTTTTAAGGCATTATTTATGTCAACATAAATACATCCCTAATACCCTTATAATCAACAAATGACAAATGCAATTCATGCCTAACAGTAGCAGCTACAAGCAAATCGCAAAAGGTATTTTGATCAAATCTAGATGACCGTAATGCCATGTCACTATTAAATAGCATTTGACCAACATCATGAAAATTTTTACCAAAACATTTCTTCATGTGTCGCTTAAGATTACCCGTCCCTTAAATACTATCATACATGAAAATAGTATTACACTTTTTGCACTTACATGGCACTTTTTTGCTGCCTTTTACTTTGCCTTTCTCATCTTTGTCAAAGAAATTCCACCAAATAGATCGTTCCTTACGTTTTCTCTTGGCTCCTACTTCCTTTTCCATGGACTCGACCTCATCAGGTTGTGTAGACTCATTATTTTGTGGGTCAATTTCAATACATTCAGAATCCATCTACAAGAAACAACAATACACAATAAGACTCGACACTAATCTGTAAATAACGAGTAAATAAGCATATAACGAGTAATAAGACTCGACACTAATCCATCTACAAGCTCAAAACTAACGAGTAAATAAGCATATAAAAATTAAAAAGTATAAGAGTATAACAAAAATACCCGTCACTACTCACTAATCTGTAACAAACTTACATCACTAATCTGTAACAAAGTTTTATTTAATTAATACAGATTATATCTGTAACAAAAATATACAGATTATTCTTGTTACATACAAAAATACCCGTCACTACTCACTAATCTGTAACAAACTTACATCACTAATCTGTAACAAAGTTTTATTTAATTAATAAAGATTATATCTGTAACAAAAAATATACAGATTGTTTTTGCTATTATGATGCCTATAAAGTAATAATACAAAATTAGTAATTCAATGTTAATTATCTTGGTATAACTTTTTTGATTTTGTACTAAGTTTGTGTTTTATTGTTTGTAGATATGTCCAGGAATTCAAGAAATAAGGCATCATAACTCCATAAGCAATACTTGCACATATATGGGTCGACTGTATACAACAATAATTAATTCAATGTTATCACCAAACAAACCTATAATTAATTCAATGTTAATTATCTTGGTATACACTTAGTTAACAAAAATAATCTGTTTTGTGTTATCTGTAACAAAAACTCACATATATGGGTCGACTGTATACAACAATAATCTGTAACAAAAATACCCAAACATATATGGGTCGAGTGTCGACAACAATAAACAAGAGGGAATCAACAACAATTAATAAACAAGAATGAGAGATTGAGAGGGAATCGACTGACCTGTTGTGTTGTTGATTGTTGAAGTTGCTGGCTTGCTTACTTTATTAGTGCGAGATTGAGAGGGAATAGATTGATACTTGAGAGATGAGAATTTGAGATTGAGAC
This sequence comes from Artemisia argyi, assembly GCA_030686995.1. Taxonomy (NCBI): domain Eukaryota; kingdom Viridiplantae; phylum Streptophyta; class Magnoliopsida; order Asterales; family Asteraceae; genus Artemisia; species Artemisia argyi. The sequence goes on along the minus strand of JARVZY010007155.1, from coordinate 21,231 downwards.
TTGAGAGGGAACGAGATTTAGTATTGATTTTGGGTCTTTGGAGTTGGAGGCGGATGGATAAGTCATAAGAGGATAAATGAGTGTTTTAGGGTTTTTTTAAGGATTATATTATTATATATAATTATATATATATTATAATATTAACAGGTCACTAACAGGTCTTAACAGGTCTGACCTGTTAAGACACGAAACCTGTTAAGCTAAGACACGAAACCTGTTAAGAACAGGTCGTGTCGTGTCGTGTTAACAGGTTTCGTGTCAAAATTGCCAGCCCTAGTGCTTATCCCATGATGCCCTCCAGAAGGACCAGAGTGACATTCCCTCATAATCTTTACTGCTTCGCTCTCCGAAACACAACGTCTGATTATTTGGTCAGGACACCTTCAGAATAAAAATGGTTCATCCCAGAAGTAGTATTTTAACTGAGAAAAGAACCTTTTTCTTTCGTATCTAGTCAGGTGTTCTGGAACGAGTCTGCTTGCGAGATAGTTGGCAAAATCGGCGTACCAAGGCTCCGAATCAGTTATTGACATGAGTTGTTCGTCAGGAAATGAATCTCGAATCTCACTTCTATCGTGCTCATCCAAGGGATTTTCAAGACGAGATATATGATCTGCCGCCAGATTTTTTGCCCCCCTCTTATCACGAATCTCAATATCAAATTTTTGTAACAACAAGATCCACCGAATTAGTCGTGGCTTAGCATCTTGCTTAGCAAAAAGATATTGAAGAGCTGAGTGATCAGTGAAAACGACTGTCTTTGAAAGGACAAGATATTGCCGGAATTTGTCGAAGGCGAACACCACAGCTAACAATTTCAGTGGTAGAGTAATTCTCTTGAGCGGGATTCATGGTTTTGCTAGCGTAGTAGATAGGCTGGAATAATTTATCACGCCGTTGGCCCAATACAGCCCCGACAGCGAAATCGCTAGCGTCGCACATGATTTCAAATGGTAGCTCCCAGTTGGGTGTAATCATGATTGGAGCTTGTGTGAGCTCTTTTTTCAAGAGATCGAATGCATCCTTGCATTCTTGAGAGAAATCGAAAGGAGCATCCTTCATCAGCAATTGAGTCATTGGCCGAGCTATTTTGGAGAAATCTTTGATGAATCTCCGATAAAACCCGGCGTGCCCCAAGAAGATGCGTATTGCTTTGACAGTCGTGGGATATGGTAACTTAGATATAGCTTCAACTTTAGCTTGGTCCACCTCTATCCCGTTCCCTGAGATATTATATCCTAACACAATCCCTTCCTTCACCATGAAATGACACTTTTCCCAGTTTAACACCAAGTTGGTTTCCTCACATCGTTTAAGCATTTTTTCTAGATTAGCAAGACAGCAGTCGAAAGAGTTCCCGAACACCGAATCATCCATGAAAACTTCCATGCTGTCTTCCATAAGTTCGTGAAAGATTGCGGTCATGCATCGCTGAAAAGTGGCGGGGGCATTACACAGCCCAAAAGGTATTATTTTGTAGGCGAACGTTCCATAAGGGCAAGTAAACGTGGTCTTTTCTTGGTCCTCAGGCGCTATGGGGATTTGAAAATATCCCGAGAATCCATCCAAGAAACAATAGTACTCGTGCCCAGACAATCTCTCTAACATTTGGTCAATGAATGGTAAGGGAAAGTGATATTTCCTCGTGGCATCATTGAGCTTTCTATAGTCGATGCATACCCGCCAGCCAGTAACCGTTCTTTGGGGTACCATTTCACCCTTTTCGTTCTTAACCACAGTCATCCCTCCCTTCTTTGGTACAACCTGCACAGGACTAACCCACGGGCTGTCAGAGATTGGGTAAATTAATCCTGCATCCAGAAGTTTGATGACTTCTTTCTTCACCACTTCCTTAATGTTGGGATTCACCCCGCCTCTGGGGTTGTACGGTAGGTTTATAATCCTCTTCCATGAGAATCTTATGTGTGCAAAAAGTTGAGTCAATCCCCTTAATGTTGGCTACACTCCATGCAAGCACTCCCTTATACTTTTTTAGGACTTCTAAGAGCTTACCTTTTTGTTCATGTTCGAGGGAGGAGTTTATGATTACCGACAGTTGGTCCTTTCCCTGAAGGAAGGCGTACTCTAAATGGTTAGGAAGTTCCTTAAGATCAAGCTCAGGGGGTTCGATAATAGAAGGCTTAAGCTTGTTTTCGGGTTTTCGGAGTTCGAGATGCTCAGTGGCTTCCTGTCTAGGGTAGAAGGAGACTGCACCAACATCCTCTATCTTTTCTACCTCCAACAAGGGGAGAAAACTCTCATCCCGTAACCAGCCTTCCTCGATCTGTTCATCAACACAGTCATCAATGACATCCGTGAGTTCATCGACCTCTCCAATGAAATAGAGCCGATTAGCTGCTTCAAGAGAGAGATCCATAGTGTCCTTAATGTCGAAGGTCAAGCTATCGGTTCCTACTCGTAAGGTTAACTTGCCGTCATGAACATCAATGACTGCACGAGCGGTAGCAAGAAATGGTCTCCCTAAGATGATGGGTACCAAGTCATCCTCCTCCATCTCCAAGATTACGAAGTCAACCGGGAATTTGAATTTCCCAACCTTGACTAGCACATTCTCGCATATCCCTACGGGGTATTTGACTGATCTATCGGCTAGTTGGATGTTCATACGGGTAGGCTTCAATCCAGAGTATCCTAGTTTAAGGAACATAGAGTGAGGCATGAGGTTGATACTAGCCCCCAAATCGGCAAGAGCATTCTTTATTGATAGAGATCCTATGGAGCAAGGCAAGGTGAAGCTGCCTGGATCGTCTACCTTTTTTGGTAGCCCTCGATGGGTCACCACCGAACATTCCTCCCCCAGGGTCACAAGACCCTCGAGTTTCTTTCGGTTGGCGAGTAATTTTTTAAAGTATGCGCTATACTTCGGCATGTGATAACAAGCATCAAGGAGGGGTATGGTGACTACTGAGTCTTTTAGATATGACAAGAATATTTTATTATCATTCTCAGTTTTCTGGTTTTTTAGTCGGGATGGGAATGGGATTCTCATAGGTTGGTTAGGTGGGGTTGATGGGGAGGGGATCGCCAAGGGAGGTTGTTCGGGAGCTTCGCTGCTCACATCCCCTTCCTCTTCGCGAGGCTTGTTTGGATCGGGGGTGATAGGGTGCGTGTTCGGGTAAGGGGGTCCTTGGTTGTTGTTCCAGCTCCAGTGGTTATTGCGAGCATGGGGTCTTTTTGGCTTAATGACGGCATTTCTAGGTTATCGAGGGTGGGATTGAGCTTGTTGAACCATTCTCCGATGTCATTCTGTTGCTCATTGATGAGTGTGTAAATACTCATCATTTTTACCATTTCTGAACTGCCAAAACATCCAAAAACACTCAATAATGAATCAAAATAGTGAAAATATCCCAGGAAAGTGTTTTACATGTCTCAAATGCAAAAATACCAAAAACAGATGAAAAACGCACAAAGTTTGCATAATTGGCAGTTTCAGTCCCCCAACTTTCAAAAGTTGTCAAATCTAGTCCCTGGTCATTCTAAAAACTTGAAAAAGTCACCAAAGGTCCTTATAAATCAAAAAGTTACATGAATAGTCCTTTGGTGAAAAGTTTCACAAAATGTCAAGTTCAGTCCCTGAACTTTGAAAATTGTCAAAAATGGTCCCTGGGATATGAAAAACTTTGAGAAAAACAAATTTTGTCCTTGCACTAACCTTTTATGACAGGATTGGTCCTTGGTGGAAAGTTTGGTGAAATTTACACAAAAGGTCCCTGAAGTTTGAAAGTTTGACGGTTTCAGTCCCTGGTGAAAATAAATCTGAAAAATCATCAAGGACCTTGTACTATTCATGATATGGCATTATACATCCTTGAAAACAAATTAAAAAGATGCCAAGTTCACACCCTCAACTTTCCCAAAATTACAAAATAGGTCCTTGTGTGAAATAACTAAACCGGATCCAAAATAACCAAATCCAATCCATGTGCTAAATCCATTTTGGGCCCAAGATAAAACAAGTCCACCCTTAGCCCATTGCACCCTTAACCCAGGTCAATCTTTGACCTGGTCAATACCAGTCAAACAACCCCTAAACCGCCCATCTCCCCCATTTCCCTCCCACCTCAATACCACCAATACCGCCATGGTTTTGCAGCTCCACCACCCCAACTTGCAGCTTAATCATCACACACCCACCCCCTACACCTAACCTTTCACACCACAATTAATGCCCCCTCCCCCTTTGCGTATAATCAGAATAATTTGCAAATTGTCTCCTTCCCGCCAAAACCACGTGGCAGCTCAGGAGTGGACCAATTTCATCAGAGAGAGGTGGGAAATGATGAGGGTGCATCTGGGAACCCTAATCTGAAGCTATAAAAGGAAAAAAGTGCAAGATAAAGATGGTGTAGTTTAATTTAGTTTTTAAGTTGTGTCGAATTTTAATCATTTTGCAAATTAGTGTAAACATTTCAAATTCCAGCATTGTAATAGTTCAATTATTGTATTTCAACTCTTTTTATGCTATAAAATCATCAGTTTCAGTTTGTTTCAAGTTTATGCAATTTATTCCAATTTTCAAATTCTCATTTGGTTCAATGGTATCTTAAAGCAAGATTAATGGACTAAGTTAGGATCATATAAGCTCCAATAAGCTTATCAAAGCTTTAGAGACCCTAAAAACCAGATTCATTAGAAGAAAATCAAAAATCTAAAAATAGTCAACTCTAGTCAACTGTCTTGGTTCTAACTTGTTTTCAGGTATTGAGAAGCAATTGGTGAGCAAGCTTGGGATTGGAACAGCCTATCTAAAGATAGGCATCATTAGGAAAACCTCTTGTTCATGCTAGAGGTGTTATGTAAGCTTTTGCTCATTTACTTTTTCATCTAAAAAGTTTAGTATCTGATTCCTTGTTTGCCATTTGTTAATCTGTGCTTGTTTGTGTTAGTTGAGCATTACTTGAGTAGTTTCTAGTTTCATAATCATCTCTAGTTTGTTAGAATTGTTGGTTACTTATACTCCTAGATTAACTGTCATTAAGTAGTATAAGAGGTATACTTGTGTTGTGGTTGTCTCATTTAGGTTCTAAGAGCTTTAATAAACCTACATAGTCATATATTGTTGTCTGAGATCAAGTTTTTAAACCCTAGTGACCAATTGCTTTGATAAGCTCAAAACAGTCCAACATAAGGGGTGTTTGGCTTATGCTTGTTCAGGGTTCACCAGGGCATTAGTGGTATTGTATTTGGTTCTATCTTATCACATTAAGTCTGGGTAGGTTTAGTAAGCAACAAAATTGGTACATTATTAGTTCAAAAGTCAAAATCCAATTTAAGAGCTTTAATCTTGTTCACTGTTAAGGTTTTGAGTGTGATTGCCCATTAAATCTCTTCATAAGAAGTTAAGATTGTTGGATTTAATCTCATTACAATCATTTACATCATTTTGAATCAGTAAAGATCATTGGAATTTCATAAAAGTCAAAATTTGAGTTTTCATCAAAAAGTCAATTTCATCTTCTCAGATTTTTGATAAATTTCCAAGATTAATTGTGAGTTGTGTAATGGGAGTTAAGAGTTGAAATTTCTTGTGGTAAGAGTCTACCAGCTGAACTTTGAACCCTAATTTTTGCTTAATTTGTGTGGAAACTTAAGAGGGTCCCACAGACCCTGAAAGTGAGTTGCAGGGCAAGAAGTGTGCCATGCTCATTCAGACCCAGTCCATCACCACCACTTTGGTGGTGATTTGTGACCACCTCAGTGGGCCCCAGACATCCTAATTAGCCTTTTCCAACCCCCCTCCTACCAGGGAGTGTGGATTGACCTTTTGTTTGACCTGGTACCCAGTGGACCCCACATAAAATCGCCACAAAGTTTGTCCCAAGTCTGAGTTATTTGTGAAGCTGCAAAAGTGCTTATTTGGTTTGAAACAGTTTAATTGTGCTTATTTCTTGTTATTCTTGGCTTATTCAAGTTTGTCAACCTTGTTTGTACCCATTTTAACCATTGTGGACCCCACCCAAAGCCATTTGACCTAAATTGACCACACAGTCAACATAAGTCAACTGTGTAAGCCAAGGGGGTGCTTATAGCTTATTTATAAGCTATCTTGAAAAGTGTTTTCACAAAAGTTTGTTATTTTAGGTTATAAAATAGTTCTGTAAAAGAAAAATCCAAAAAATCCAAAGTTAAAATAAGTGATAGTTTCTATTTAATTCAATTTTATTTTAATTTTCATTTTTAGATTTTAATTAAGTCACTAGTGTTTCTATATTTTTATTAAATTCCTTATATAGTAAAGTAATTTTGATAATTTTTTTCAGATTTTTATTTTGTCATCTAGTGTTAATTAGATTTAATTTTATTTTTCTTTATTAGTAATTAATATTAAGTATTAAATAGTTTATTTAGTGTTTATAAAGTTAAATCTAGTTTTTATATTTTTCCTAGTTCTAATATAGTATAATAAGTTTTAAGAAAATATATTTTGAGATTCTACTGTTCATTTTCTATTTTTCTTATTTTATTTGTTTAAAATAGATTTTAGTTAATTAAAAGGTAAATAATTAGTTGTTTAATCTTAAAACATAATTTTTAGAATTTTTATAATTTTGTAGGATTCCAGTGATGGTTAAGTAATTTTATAAATTTTATCTTAATTTTCTAAGTTAATTTAGTATTAGTATTAATTAAAAGTAGTTTAATTAGTTAAATTAAGTTAAATAGTTTTTAATTAATAACAAAACCACAAAAAGACAAAAATATTTATTTTTATTTTTTATACTTTCTTCAAGTTCTAATTTAGGTTTAGAAAATATTTTTGTTAATTTTTAGTTTAATTCAAATCATTTGTCATTTTTAGTTTATTTAAATTAGGTTTTAATATAGATTTTAAATAGTTTAATTAATTAAATAATATTTAAATAGTATTTTAATCATTTTTATAATTTCATTTTCATTTTTAAATTTTAAGTTTGAAAAAGTGTCAAAAGCACCCCCTGTAGTTGTTAAATACCAAAATCCACTTTTTCAGTCCGATTACGTAAATTTGAATTGTGAATACGTGCATATATCTGTTATCTGATTTTTGTGAATATTATATCTGTGTACAAATACCATCATAACAGTATCAATACCAATCCCACATCATCTGGCTACTGTCCTCAGTGCCACTTTCTCATAAACGATTCCATAAGCACCATTTCAATCTCGCCGGGACTTTAACGACCCGGGAAAACACTACACTATCACCGGAGTATTGATTCTAGGCTGTCTTTGACTTGTTGACCTTGGTCAATAATAATCTGACGGTTTAGACCCAATCACTCATCGACTAGTTCACCAAGACCTTTTAATTGTAAACCTTTTTCTTGAGTGAAGTGACCAAGGTCATCTTCAAAAGTGCTCCTGATTTCGAATTCAGGGCCTTCCTCTCCTTCTTTTCTCTTTACCAGATTTCCCCAGAGGGTGTAATCGTCGTTTTGGTAAAAAGGCAAAAGGGAGGGGTCAGCGTAGATGTCACCCCCTGACAAGCATGCATGCTCAGTTGTGGGTTCTCCTCCGCATTCCTCTACCTCGTGCGGGCCCCCACAGTAGTCGCAGATCAAGTAAGGATTTGAAAATTGTTTAGGTAACTGCGACCCAGCTAGGTGTTCCATTCTTTTGTGAATTTTTCTTAACCGATCTGAAGATGTTGAAGTGATTTCAGATATGCTGGCAGTCGACTCAGGTTCATCCCAAGTGTCATCCTTGTCTTGAGCATATTCCTCAATCCTATCCCATCCTTCTTCGGCACTAAGATTGGCTAATCTCCCCTTTCTAGAATTGTTGATTCCGTTTCGATCATTTGAGGAGACATTGTCGTAAAAGATTTGGACCAAAAGCCAAAGTTCGATGCCATGATGGGGAACTTGTCTTATTAAATCCTTGAATCTAATCCACGATTTATAGAAGGGTTCGTCCTTCCCTTTTCGGAAGCGGAGGATCCTATCTCTAAACGCTGAAGTTTTCCCAGGTGGAAAGAACTTTACATGAAATTTGGATATGAGTTGCTCCCATGTGAAAATAGATTCGGAAGGAAGTTTATTGTACCACTCTTGGGCTTTTTCGTGGAGGGTGAAAGGGAAGAATTGTAATCGGGACGTATCTCTAGCAGCCCCATCCGTATGGAGGGTGTCTACAATTTTCAAGAAATCCTTGATGTGTTGAATTGGGTCTTCATCATCTAACCCACAAAACTTGCACACACTTTGGACAAGCCAAACATCGGTCGCATGCAAGACCTCATTGGTGTGTTCATTGGGGTAGACAATGGCGTTTGAGAAGGCACGAGGGTTTGGGGAGGAGTAGTCCTTAAGGCGCTTAGGAGTGGGAGTTGCGGGGGTACTCATCTCGTTGTTGGATTGGGAGCTAGGGGTTGTAAGGTGATTTTCCGAATTTTCTTCAGAAAGGGGTGCATCAAAATCGATGGCTATGCTAGATTGTTCAGGTGTTGAGTGGGATCGTCTTAGCCTACACATTTCTCTATCGGGTTCTGCATAAGGCAAGACAAGGTCTCTAGCGGAACTACGACTCCTAGTGATCCTAAGGTTAGAGAATTCGTCGGTTGCCATAATGGCGGATGCTAAAAGTTACAAACAAAAACACGAAGAAATGAGATAGACTAAAGAGAACCTAAAAATAAAAATAAAATCTTACTAGAAAGGAATCTAGCAAGTAGACCTAATAAAAAGAAATCCTAACCTAGACAATAACTATTCCCCGGGCTGCGGCGCCAAAAACTTGATGCGTAGGGATTGCACCAGGCTTTACCTCTCGAGGGATCTCGAGAAGCTTACAACCCCCACCAGGCAGTGTACCTGATCGATATAGTATAGTATAATGACAAGTACCGGGGGATTGATCGTTCAGCTAGGAATAATGTCGCTAGGATTAGAAAACCTAAAGACTAGGTCTAGAGATGAGGGACGATTCTTTTTGTATTTTTAGGTTTTTATAAAAGCAAGTAAAAATCTCGGTTTTGAAGGAGTTGGGCGGAATTAGTTGCTAGTCAACTAACCCAATTACTAAGATGCAATCAAAATAAAATACTAAAAAATGAAAATAAACTAAATTAAACTAGTGGTGCGAGCAATATATGGGAGAATTGTGTTTACTTAGGTTTCACTACTCCCTAGATATCTTTTACAGGTTAATTACTTGTTACAGTTGCGTGGATGACGGATTGTATTCCTTAATACCATTCATGGGGTGGCGTACTTACTTCCCCAATCCTATAAGCGCCTACTTCACTCCTATGTCGAGCCGGCTAAGAAGCTCCTAACATGGGATCATTAGAATTTGCTCATGCATTAAATACAACCAATAAAACCTAGTACACATCGGTTCATGTTTCCTAAGACGTTCAAGCATGTTACACAATGGAGATCTGCCAGTTTTCTTAAGCCTAACATTGAAATCATTCATCCATTACAACTATAAACAAGTAATCAACATATAATTAACATCTAGGTTTCATTACATCTAAGCAAACACATGAAAGATCTAGCCTAGCATGTTAAAATCAAGACAAGCATAAGATATATTCAAACAACACATAGACATATTGATTGAATTGAAAGAGGACTTATCTTAATTGAACATGAAAAGTTTTAAGGGGTAAAAACCCTTGAAAATACTGTTACAAACGACCTAGGGTTTCTCAAGTTCGGCCCTAGTATTCTCCACACAAGTTCCTCTTTAATGAATGAAAAATAGAAATGTATATATAGATTCTGTGAGGTGACGGCATCAAGGACAAATGTCTGACGCCGTCATCTCGCCGCCAAATAAATTCTCGGACTGCCTAGATATGGGTTTGACGCCGTCACGTGTATTCCTTATGCAGGTCGTCACAATATTAACTCTTGACGCCCTTCTCTTGACGCCTTCAGGTTATCACTGGGTCGTCATGGATTTTACTCCTGACGCCGTCAGAATTTTCCTCTTGACGCCATTAGGTACTGTTCTCAGCATGGAAAATTAAGTCTTTGCCGTTTTCTTCACTCTTATGCTCCAAAAATGTCCAAAATGCTTCCTTTTCCAGAATTCACTCCCAAAGTACCTAAAATCACAAAAGGAACAATTTAGGGTAATATTTGATCAAATAAATTCAATTCCGGGCTTAAATGACCCCCTAAAAACGGTTCATTTTTCGCCTCATCAAATACCAACCAGTTTCATTTTTCAGATATTAATGAAAGCCCAATCATGAGCCCAATCTAGTCTCTTTTAATGTAACTGTTTAGACCATCATATGAATTGAAAGATTTGGGCCCAAAATAATACATGATCCAATCAATCCAAAAACATGTATTAGATAAAACCTAAACACACACGCTTCTTGTTATCAGCGCTGCCACCTCCTCTTATTCACCTAAACTTTTCACAACCCCCATCAAGAACTAATCTCATCTCAATGATTTCATCCTCTTCAAATCGTCTTCACCATCATGAATTATAACTGAATCACAAATCCAACAATTTGAACGACACAAACATAAGCACAACCGATCCATGACCTTTTCTTCATTTGAGTTCAATCCGAATCAAGAAAGCGTATTAGTGGCTTCAAGATCCTTTTGAGGGTCTTGGGTAGGTTCTTCTTGTGTTGTTTTCGTTTTTGTTGTAATTTTTCTCTGAATGAACCAAAGAGAGATTATAACATAATTTTTATGGGTTTTTCGATCTGGGTACGATGGTAGCTCTGGCAGGAATTTTTGCCAGGAAATATTCAATGGAGTTCAAGATTAGTAGTAGATTATGGAGTGAGCTATTGCTTATACATGATTTTTATTTATTTATAAAAAATGATATGTTTTTATATTTCATTTTAAGGTTTTTGGTATTGGTAAATATTGGGTTTTGTTAATTTTGTTGTAAATGTTAAAAAAAGTTAAAGCTTTTAAGAATCTTGAAGTGAAACTATACATGGGTTTTAAATTTTGTTTATGTTTTTTTAGAGTTTTTATTATTTTTTTTCTTATAATAAAAGAATTTGGTGAAGAAATGAAGGTTTTTGTACAGGTGTGAAAAAGGAGGTCAACAAAGGCCCGACAGTTTATTAACATACTTGTACAAAAAGCTCAATAGAATGACATACTTGTATACTTGTGCTTTAAATCATTGTGCTTTGTGTTTTATGGCTTGTATTAATATGTCATGGGGTATATTAATTGTACATGTGTAAGATATGTTTTGACCTTAAAATAATGTGCTTTAAATACTTGTTCTTTATGTTTTAACATTTGTATTTTACTTAAAATCTATTTAAGGAAATCTTAAAAAATTAATTGGAGAGAGAGTGCAATTTGCTTTATATGTAGTATAGATTAGTAAATGATTAAACATGCTTTAATTGCATGAAATCTAAATATTCCAATAATGAAGATGCTAGAGGGAAGAATACGACTGTCAAAATTACTGGCTTCGAGAAAGCCGTAAGGATCCCACAAACCAAAGAAGCACCCAGCCACCAACGTCCTGAAAACGATGCTTTCTCTCGTGGATGACTGGAGAAGATGTTGGAATTCATTCTATTTCAAGTTTTCAACCATAAAGATACCGCTTTCTCTCGTTGATCAAAGGATCCGGAACTCCATCACCCAAGAAGCTGCTACAGAGCTTGTAAAGTTGGCACAAGACTGCACCTACTCGGACGTCGCCTGATGCAGCCACGGTTGCTCTGTGCCTTCGTTTCTAGATAATTGTCTCAAAACTTGTTTGCTTTTGCCACTTTGCTTATTATTTCATACGTATTGGTGCAGTTATCATATTGTGTCTATCATATCTCAAAACTTTCTTGCTTTTGCCACTTTTTGACCAATTATCAATAAAATACGACCAACATTGACACATTTTCAATATACATATATGCATTGTTTGAAACAACTATCTGCACTTTTTATCGTTTCTACTAAATAGAGACAGGAATGGTGGTTCTTCTTAACTTGATGCTTGACAAAATAATCTTTGAATCATCGATGGTTTTTAGTTGAACCCGGAAGTATACACTCATAGTCCATTGATTTTGTGGGCGTTACAGTATGTCAATTTTATATTCAGAAGTGAGATAAAGAGATTAAGGGGGGGGGGGGGGGGGGGTTGTATGGGCGTTTCAAAAGTGGTAATGCTTAACAGGAAAAACTAAGATTAGAACAAAACAGGCTGCTTACGATAGTGTTTGAATGTGTTTCCACTGTTTGAACCATAGAATGGGTGGTAGAATAGGATACTTATCACTTTTTATTTGTAGTAGCGCCATTTAGAAATGTGCTTAACAGGCTGCATAAAATAGTATTTGGATATAAGCTGCTAGAGGTTGTGATAGTTAGATGAAAGTTTTTCCAAGTGTTTGGTAAATTCTGATTAGCTAATACTTGATGATAAAATGAATAAAAGATATATTCATATACATTGTTGGATACTTTGGATTACACAATATCAATTATCGAAGCACGGTCTTGGAAAAGTGGATATAGATTGTTGTATCGACCAAAGACTGTTTTAGAATGATACTTTTAACAAGGTCAACATATTTACTTCCTGTTTAAATGTTGAAGTTGGACTGACATATTTGATGATAACAGATTTCTCATGGACATCTTTAACTATTTAGTTCAAGTCTGAGAATTTCCCAGACTAATATATGTTGATAGTCCTTCGGGACTTGCGTTGCCTACCTACGGTAGCACACCATCCCGAGATTGATATTTCTAACTAAGGTTTGAAGTCTTTGTTTCAAATCCTACTAGAAGATTCTTCTGGCTTTCCGCTATCCAATTGCGGTTCCTTTATTGCATAAGGGTAGTAATGCGATATTAGTTGTTTTAACTTTGTTGTCGACATAACTCGTCACTACACAAAATATCTACACATTTTAATGGGCATGAACCACATGAATTCTAGACCACGAAACCAATGTTAAAACTATGGTAAAAATACAATGGTACATTTTAATGGGCATGAACCACATGGCTGTAAAATATTTTATAAGTAGTACATATTTTAGACATGTTACAATAGCAATACAAAATTGTGCATTTCTTTTTCAATGTTTTAGACTTTCATATATATTTTATGCTTTATCTAGAATATTAAAACATGTAAAAAAATATATGTGGAGCCTAGGCTATTAACCACAGTTGAAATAGGAGGTCATGTATAATAAAAAGATGGAGTAACTAATAAAGTTCTAATAATAATATCGAGAATGTATATATACTTCTTTTTTAATATAGATGTTGTTTCGTTGCATTTTAAATCATATATTAACAATTAGGGTTGTATTTATCAAACAACAAAGTTAAAAAGGCTTAAACAAAACGTACAAATTTAAGAGGCCCAAAACTTGTAAATAAATAGTTTTGTTGTGGCCCCATAGACAAAATGAGGGTGTTCAAACGATCGGTTTTCGCTAATCGAGTTATTCTGTTTTTTGATAAGAAAAACTACACCCAAAATCCAAACAAAAAATGAGCAAAACAGAACCAAACCACCCAAATTAACAATTGGTATATCGGTTTGGGGCATGATAAACCAAATAGGAAAAATAGAGGTACAAATTAAGATAGAGAACTACAAAAACTAATACGGATTAAACAATGAAATGTAAAAGATACAATAAATTTGATTTCAAATATTGCTAACTAAACAAGAAGCAACTTTGGTATATGCTCTAACCTTTCAACTTGAAACTTTAATACTCTAACACTGTGTTCCCAAGTTATTTTTTGGAAAGAAAGGGGAAGAAGTGGAGAGAAGACGAGAGGATATTAAAAAAATTCATTTTCCTGAGTATTTATGAGGAGAGAAGAGAAGAGGAAAGGAGAGAGCATTACATCAAATTTCTTCTCCAAACTTTTTCCCAATTATAGGATGATTAGGAGAGATAGAAGCTAACAACTTATTTTGTTTTTCTAAATCACCAAAACACCCTTGTGCATATGAATTTATGTAGCGCGTGCATACATATATGATTATTTTTTAAATATATTAATCCATTTTTTAGTAGCTTTCCATGTTGTAGTATCTCTAGATGATCATCGATCATTCTTATTTGTCTACTTTTCATGCTCTCGTTTGTTAACTTAGCTAATTACATTTTTATTTTTTAGTACTAATTTATTTACATGTGATTTTTTTGTAGTGTTAGAGCATGACGCTTTAACATGTAATATTAAACACGTACATATATACTTATGCTTTAGATAGATCCATATTCTTTATTGTAGTAGAGAACTCATTACATCAAACACAACTGTTTATATATCTATTAATACATACTAAAATTTTAGTGCAACAAAAGAAAAACATAACAAATCTTAGTTAGTGAGCTAATTAACTACACTCTTATTAGAAACAATTTCTAAATATTCTTGAAATGTTAGTGCATGTCAATGGTGGACTATTTTTGTTGTAATATGGATGTGTTTGTTTTAATAGGATATTAGATAAAAAAAAAAAAGTTATGTAACCATAAAGGGTATAATTTTAAATCATTTATTCTCTTTTCTTTTCTCTCCAACTTAAGAATACAAAATAGTTGTAAGTTTTTCCTCTTCTTCTCAACTCGGAAACACAAAAAATACAACTATTTTTTATCCTTACTCCCTCTTTCCTGTTATCTTCTTTCGACACTCCTTCTTTTCTTTCCTATTCAAACTCAAGAACAAAATGTAAAGAAATTACCAACATTTAAAAAATATTAGAAAATGATTAAAACATTCAAAGTTAAACATGCTTTAAAATTTCGATACTAACATCGAATGAAATCTAAATATTCGAGTAATGAAGATGCTAGAGATTTGGTCATATAGGAATAAATCAATTATTCACTTAACTTATGGTCATCCTATACCAAAATTAGGATTTCATAAGCTCAAGTATTCACTTAAATAATAGCCATCCCATCCCAAAATTAGATTTCATAAGCTTAGCACACGTTTGGTTAATCAGGTGGCGTCATCTTTTATTATTGTAAACCAAATCTAAATAAGAAACCTAATTTCATTTCGGTTATATAAAATTACCCACCCAAAATCCAAATAAACCATATTAGTTTAGGTTGGTTGGTTTTCTGGGTCAAATCGTTTAATGAGCACCCGTAGCTAAAAAGGTATTGGTTCTTTGTCCTCATTCAAATGTAACCCCATTGAAACACAACCAAAGCTCTATCTTTTACACCTTCGGTAATAACTTGAGCACATAGAAAGCGTATTCTCCATCATAAACATTATTTAGTACACTTAAATCATCCCAAACTTAGTATTTTTAATCTCTAAGTGTGGTGTTAGGTTCTGCTAATTAGAAAAATCAACAAGGTGCTGAGAAAATTGATGTTGTTATGAAGGAAGATTTTGCTGCTATTGTTGAAAACAAGGGGGTGTTTCATATGTTGTTTCTGGTGGGAAGAAAGTTGCTAAGAATCCAATTGTTTTAACTGCTGGTGGTTCTAAGAAGGTTAGTAAGAATCGATTAAGAGCTGAAGGTGCTCTTGCTGCTTCTAACAAAGCTCTACCAAAGCTTACAAAAGAAGATTTGCAGGCTGATTTATTCACCCCTGTCCCAACATGCCCTAAACCTTCATTGTTCGTTGATCCAAAAACAAATACCGTTAAACTTATTAATGATAGTGGGTGCCTTAAAATCTGTGAAGACATCAAAGATGGGGCTGAAAAAGGATAATTATGATCATCCTTAAAATTAGCTGAGATGGGTTCTTCAAGAATTGGTGAAATGGCGGATCCTAGAAGTGATTGACAATCTATTTTATGTAATTAACCAATGTAGACTTTTCTTATTTTATTAAAACTTAAAGAGGAGTTTTAAATGATGTAAAGGAAGTTAGAATATAAAATTAATGAGTTTATGGACTAATTTGTTATATTAATCTTTGAAAGTGTATTATCAAATAATGTAAAAAGAGTTAAACTCTAAACTTAAATTGGAATAAAATGTTAGTTTAGTGTTTAGTTAAAGTTGAGGGGCAATAGTGAAAATTATCAAAGTTGAGTCCTTGTTCATTAATAGTAACTAATTATAATCACCGTGTACGCACGGTGTTTTTCTTATATTTTTTAATAATGTATTCATCTATTAAAAAGAAAATAGTTTAATTTTTGTTTTTTCTTTTAGTTATGATTACCATGTTATTATTGTTGGTACAACAATTATAACATTTTATAGGGTTTTCTAGACACTAAAGAACACTAGTATGAAAGTTTTATTATTATTATTATTATTATTATTATTATTATTATTATTATTATTATTTTCAATTCACTTTATGTTGGTAGAGTTGCGATCTTTTAAAAAGTGGATCAAAATTAAAAAGCCTAAAAAGGTTTCTAGCCACTAAACTAGTGCCATGTGTTCCCACTCACTCCCTCCCTTTTTTCTTTAATATTTTTGGTTAGAGGATATTTTGGTCATTTGATCCATTTTTTTAATTCCACCTTAAATTTCAAATGCAAATAACTTTCAAACGACAAACTTTTACAAAAAACCAATTTTACCATAATTTTTAAAATTTAATCCTATTTAATTTGGTATAAATTTTTTAAATTTTTTCGAAACTTTTTTTTTGACATATTCATTGGGTCATAATTTTCTTGAAAATTTTAGCATTTTCGGCTCTAATTTTGTCTAGTTTAAAGGCCGAATTTTGCAAAACTTAAAACACGAAAGTTGTAGCTTCTTGGCCATTCTTTACCCAGAAATTTGAATCACTCAAATCCAATATGATATGAGTGAGATATCGTATGTTAAAGATGACGTTTTACTCATATTTGTTGCACACAACGTGTTTGATGAAATGTTTAGCTTAGATTTTTAGTCTTAAAATCGAGTTAAATGCACTAATTTTTGTACAACAATGCACCTTTAGTCATTTTATTAATGTAAGATTCAAAAAGTTTTGTTTTTTTTTTTTTTTTTTTTTTTTTTTTTTTTTTTTTTTTTTGTTGTTTTTTTTAACTGATGAACCTTATTAACTGATTTTTAAAAAAGACATTTTGTTCATCAGTTACTTTGGTTGAACCATATTAACCTTATTAACTGATTTTTAAAAAAGACATATCGCGCATTAAAGATGACGTCTTAGTCATATTTAGTGCACATAAAGTATTTGATAAAATGAATCTTATTAACCATATTAACTGATGAACCTTATTAACCTTATTAACTGATGAATCTTATTAACTGATTTTTAAAAAAGACATTTTGTTCATCAGTTACTTTGGTTGAACCATATTAACTGATGAATCTTATTAACTGATTTTTAAAAAAGACATATCGCGCGTTAAAGATGACGTCTTAGTCATATTTAGTGCACATAAAGTATTTGATAAAATGACTAAAAGAGATTTTTCATATAAAAACACATTTAAATGCACTAATTGGTCAAGTTATTTACAATTTAACAAAACTATCAGTTTGTTTTGTTAAATAGAATTGATGAACCCAAACATTTGATCAAACTGATGAACCTATTATAACATAATCTAAAAGTCAATAACTGATGAACCAAAAACAACTAATGTTCATCAACTAGAAAAACATAAACTAACTGATGAACCTATAATAAAAACTGATGAACCAAAGTAACTGATGAACATTTTGTTCATCAGTTACTTTGGTTGATCAATTTTTGCACGTTAAAGATTAACAATAACTGATGAACGTTATCGGAAATAACCGATGAACGCTATAAAAAATATCTGATGAACCTTATAAAAAATAACTGATGAACAATATAAAAAATAACTGATGAACGTTATTTTTTTCGAAAACTAATGAACATTATAAAAAATAACTGATGAATGTGATAAAAAATAACTGAGGAACGTTATTTTTTGAAAACTGCTAAACATTATAATAAATAATTGATGAACGTTATCAAAAATAACTGATGAACGTTATTAAAAATAACTGATGAACAATATAAAAAATAACTGATGAACTGATTAACATTGTGTTTTTATTAGAAAAATTAATGAACTAATGAACAATACTACCTTGAATTGATGAACATTATTAAAAATAACTGATGAACAAAATTAACCGATAACCAAAACTAACTAATGAACTGATGAACATTATTAAAAATGACATCTTTTTATAACAAAAACACCTTCATATACTTTTCATCAAACACATTATATGTGCAAAAAAGTCAAAGTAAACCTGACGCCTCACCAACAGTAAATATTAGTAACAATTTGTCGCTAGTCATTTGTATTGGAATTACAATATTCTTTGGCTACAAAAAACAATTCCAAAAAGCACTTTTATGTTATGAATGCACTTAATCTGGAAAAAAAACTTTTATTTTGACACTGGCCTTATAGGTGAAATTTTTTCCCGTCATATGTAACGACGTCGTCTCAACTGAATCAGTTACAGTTTTTTTTGAAAAGGCAACAATTTATAGAAACAAAAAGAGTACAAAGAAACAATACATGGCATCCCCACAACTAATCAAGCTAATTAAGTGTGAGAGGGACCCAAAAAGAAAACAAAAACAAATACACAATGAAAAAACACTACTATCTCAGTAGCCGAATGAAACCAAATTGAACAAGGACTATGACAGCACCAACACCAATGCAATAATGGCTAAATGAGTACAATGCCCACAAAAGCTAGAATATCTCCCATGAACCTGGAAAACTACTATTGCAGCTAAACCATTTGATCACAACACACATCAATATTTATTTCTGCTGCAGCTTCAAACCACTTGCAGAGAAATTGCAGCAGACCCACAGAACACGAAACACTGAATCAGTTACAGTTAAACACTGATGAAGATGACACCGTTAAGTCCAGTTTTCCGATCTGTTAATGGAATATCGTTATCAATCAATTTCCGATTGTTAATAGTGACGGTTGTTGTGGGTATCGGTGCGGCGATGGTTAGAGTTCCGGTGACGGCGACATTTTTTCTATATAGCCATCCTTTTATTGATTTTCTTAAAGTTACATATAGTATCTAATCACCTGTTGACGTTTTTTGAGATCGGCGAGTGATGGGCGGTGATTTGATAATGGTGTTAATTTTGTTGATAATATGAAAGATGTTAATTTGAGGAAGATGAAAGCCCAGAAAAAATATAGAGTATTTGACTAATGTTGAAAGTACGGGGATACCCTTGTGACGGGCCCCTTTAGAAACCAACCATTTGAATAGACTCCAGATCTTAACTGATCCAACGGTGGATATAATTTTGTAGACTTTTTAGACTGCTCCCTTTTTAATAGATCCGCTACCTATGTTGGTATAGTTCAAATATAATAATGTATGTTTTTCTTCCTTGTTTCATTTGCATGCTGCATTGGTATAGTACAAATAAGCAATCCTAATCCCTAAACATTATAGTCAAAACTGTGTAGTTTTTGCACGCAAGGAGTTCAGAATATAAATACAACTAATAATATACTTCAACTATATTTGTGTGATGTGTAGTATGACAACATCCCCGTCAAAGTTCAAACAAAGCAAGCATGCTCTTGCCAATAATTCTATTTTTGTTTTTTTTTTTCAAGATCCGAATGTGCATTGAAATGCTATGTTGTCTTGGCCTTTAGAAGGACAGCGACACTAAATCAGCTCGAGAATATTATTGATCACTTCTTCTATATCCGGAAATATGATGACATCTTAGGCATTGATCACCATCTTCTCATCTTTTGATTTCAATGAGCTCCAAACATAGAGCTTAAATTTTGAACCTGTACATAGCTCTCATGAGTACTTATATAAGAACTTTTTGTCATTATCAAACAATATAGTTGAACGTACAAAAATTTGCTTGAAGCCAAAGTACTACTTTCAATGACACATTCGATCGAATACATACTACTAACCACAAATTTAAACCGGTCCTCTTTAACCATTCCAACAAGTTGCACTTTTTACTTCAAAAACATGTACTTCTCTTTCATAACATGAAATATATAACAGATTTTGTCCTAACGTTAACAATATAAATATATCAGTAGTTTCATTAACATCAAACTTTAAATTTAAACTTTTTTTTATCAACCCACTTAAAGGTGGCTTAGTTGCAAAAGACTTGTGACTATCATCACTATATGCGATGAGGTCTCAAGTTCAATTCATGAATAGTGGCTATGCCACATCCTAAAAAGAGGGCTATATCCAATTAGATTATGTGTTGGCGTGTTCAAACCTCGTAAATTAATAAGTATGAAAATCTATTAAATTAAAGCTCGGAGATAAAGATCGATAAAAAAATGATGTAAACACATTCATGCAATTATAAATAGTAATAATTAGAGATTTAAGAAAGATAACTTGAATATTATAAAATTACCACTTATGTGATGGATCAACTAAAGTATCTGCAGTGAATTTCAATAAGTACATCTTCTCATCGTGTTGTAAGTTCCAACTGGTTAATCTTCAATGAAAGGATAGTAAGGATAGTTGCATAAGCATTTGACTAATAAAATCAAAGTAAGAAAAATGAACCAACTGCTTAGCTCAGTTGGCCACCTGGGCTCTTTCTGGAGCTTGGGGGAGGTTTTACCCAGGGTTCAAGTCTCGCAAAGGACAAAAAATAATGGTTTTACTCCTAGTGCGAAGTCGTGAGTTCTAGGGGTTTCCCTTCGCGGGTCTCTCCTAGTGGTTAATGCATGCCCACTGCCCCTCCCATCACCATAGCCTCTACTTATATGACATTGAACTCAAATCCTTCTTGCGTTGGTTAAGCATGAATAGTTTAAGAAGTGAAAGGAAACAACTATCAAAAGGTTTTAGTCTTATAATAGCGATTTAGACATTATTCACTGAGTTTAGCTATGACTTCAAGTATCAATAACGGGAACTCTATAGCTCATAAATAGGAAATCATATCTTCGAAATGAAGTTTTTGATGCTTATAATGAAGCTTTGTATACTCTCTTGATATGTGTTAAATTTTAACTATAACAATTTTGAATCATAAAGATTTGTAGATTTAAGAAAGATCAAGTATTTGTTATAGGGGAAAGACATTAAAGTAATTGGATAAAAGAAATAAAATAACCTAATGGGTTTAACTCTCCCTTTCACAATGTAAGGTGAATCTTTCATATTCATAATCACTGCTCACATCATTACTACTGTATTATATAAGTTTGTTTCTTATAAATATAATCAATCATGACTTCATGAGCTCATATATCATGTTGCGAATGTATCATGACATGATTCGTTTATATTAAAAC
>JARVZY010007154.1:0-7500 GCA_030686995.1 Artemisia argyi | reverse complement strand
GGACAGTTATTCTATATATTTTGATATTGAAAATCATATTTTTGAGATTGACAATGATCATACTTTTTGTAGTGAACTAGAAAATTCTTTTTATCGAAATTCTAGTTATCTCAATAATGGATCTAAGAGTAAGAATCCCCACCAGGATCATTACATGGATGATACTCAGTATACTTGGAATAATCACATTAATAGTTGCATTGACAGTTATCTTCAGTCTCAAATCTGTATTGATAGTTACATTGTAAATGGTAGTGACAATTCCAGTAACAATTACATTTCTAGTTCCATTTGTAGTGAAAGTGGAAATAGGACTAAAACCCGGGATGCCATAAGGAGTGATCAAACTATACGAGAAAGTTCTACCGATCTGGATGTAAATCAAAAATACAGTCATTTGTGGGTTCAATGCGAAAATTGTTATGGATTAAATTATAAGAAATTTTTTAAATCAAAAATGAATCTTTGTGAACAATGTGGATATCATTTGAAAATGAGTAGTTCTGATAGAATCGAACTTTTGATTGATTCGGGTACTTGGGAGCCTATGGATGAAGACATGGTCTCTCTGGATCCCATTGAATTTCATTCGGAGGAGGAGCCTTATAAAAATCGTATCGATTCTTATCAAAGAAAGACAGGATTAACCGAGGCTATTCAAACAGGTATAGGGCAATTAAACGGTATTAACGTAGCAATTGGGGTTATGGATTTTCAGTTTATGGGGGGTAGTATGGGATCCGTAGTTGGGGAGAAAATTACCCGTTTGATTGAATACGCCACTAAAGAATTTCTACCTCTTATTATAGTGTGTGCTTCCGGAGGGGCACGCATGCAAGAAGGAAGTTTGAGCTTGATGCAAATGGCTAAAATATCTGCTGCTTTATATGATTATCAATCAAATAAAAAGTTATTCTATGTACCAATCCTTACATCTCCTACTACCGGCGGGGTGACAGCTAGTTTTGGTATGTTGGGGGATATCATTATTGCCGAACCCGATGCCTACATTGCCTTTGCGGGTAAAAGAGTAATTGAACAAACA
This sequence comes from Artemisia argyi, assembly GCA_030686995.1. Lineage (NCBI taxonomy): Eukaryota > Viridiplantae > Streptophyta > Magnoliopsida > Asterales > Asteraceae > Artemisia > Artemisia argyi. The sequence goes on along the minus strand of JARVZY010007154.1, from coordinate 6,455 downwards.
TTAAATAAAACAGTACCCGAAGGTTCACAAGCGGCTGAGTATTTATTCCAGAAGGGCTTATTCGATCTAATCGTACCACGTAATCCTTTAAAAAGCGTTCTGAGTGAGTTATTTCAACTCCACACTTTCTTTCCTTTGAATCAAAATTAGAACATGAAGTTGAATTATTTTGAGCAAACAAGTAATTAGTTTATCGGAATAATAGAATTTTATCTTTCTATACCTTACGATAATCCTATTTTGACTAAGAATCCCTGCTGGATGGGATTCTAACAAACCCTTTAATATATAAAACTAAATAAATAGAATCTAATTCATTTTTAAGAAACTTTTTGCTTAGTAAATTAAATTTGAAGACAAGAGAAAAAAATGAATCAAATAATATCTCATCCATATCCTTTCAAATCTTTCATGTAGAGGGATGAAAAACTACATTATATACTCATTTAGAATTTAGAATTAGAATAGATTAGAGAGATATTAATTAATAATAATTCCAATTTAGAATTATCAAATTATACTTATAATAAGATATAAGATATCTTTATATATAATATCTTTATATTCTATAAATATAAAATCTAAATAATAATAACAGGTACAAATAGTAAAGCGAGGTACCCATTCTATGACAACTCTTAACTTTCCCTCTGTTTTGGTCCCTTTAGTAGGCCTAGTATTTCCGGCAATCGCAATGGCTTCTTTATTTCTTCATGTTCAAAAAAACAAGATTGTTTAGAGCCGAGGGCACAAAATCTCATTTTTAAACTGACGCTTGTATCATAACACAGATATCCTTTTAGCAAAATATGGTATAAGCGTCTTCCGACGAAAATCTCCCAAAATGCTATATTCTAGCTATTTTCAAATAGACCCGAATTGGCGGACGGCTTAATTGTAAAGTTGGTCCATCTATATGCATGTGGCTATCTTTAGTGAGATCATACGAAGGGTATGTTATTAGTTTAGATCTAACCAATTTAATGAATTACTCCTAAAGGTTCACATCAAACTAGTGCTAGTTGATGCGAGTTACTTCGGAAACAAAAGGACTAAAGTAAAATTCATTTGGGGTATTCTCTCAATTCCAAAAAAAAGCAACTGGATCAACTATGAGTTGTCGATCAGAACATATATGGATAGAACCTATAACAGGGGCTCGAAAAACAAGTAATTTCTGCTGGGCTGTTATCCTTTTTTTAGGTTCATTAGGATTCTTGTTGGTTGGAACCTCGAGTTATCTTGGTAGAAATTTGATATCTTTATTTCCGTCTCAGGAAATCGTTTTTTTTCCACAAGGAATTGTGATGTCTTTCTATGGGATCGCGGGTCTTTTTATTAGCTCTTATTTGTGGTGCACAATTTCGTGGAATGTAGGTAGTGGTTATGATCGATTTGATAGAAAAGACGGAATAGTGTGTATTTTTCGTTGGGGATTTCCTGGAAAAAATCGTCGGGTCTTCCTCCGATTTCTTATAAAAGATATTCAGTCCGTCAGAGTAGAAGTTAAAGAGGGTATTTATGCTCGTCGTGTCCTTTATATGGATATCAAAGGCCAGGGAGCCATTCCATTGACTCGTACTGATGAGAATTTTACTCCACGGGAAATGGAACAAAAAGCTGCTGAATTGGCCTATTTCTTGCGTGTACCAATTGAAGTGTTTTAAGAAATGAGCCGACAAATGCATGCTTTCTCAGCAGGAGGGCAAAAACGCAAGAATCCTCTTTTTCTATAACATAACTTAATTGAAATTTCTTCAGAACATCCATTCGAGTCAAAGCAGACATATATGGAACAATAAAAAAATAAAAAAAAATAATAATAAAAAAGAGTGAATAGATTCATAGATTCGATACTTGTAATAGAACTGATGCGTGAGAGAAATCTTAGATTACATAAAGTCGACGAATAAGATTCATTAACAATTCACAGATGAAAAAATGGCAAAAAAGAAAGCATTAACTCCTCTTTTCTATCTTGCATCTATAGTATTTTTGCCTTGGTGGATTTCGCTCTCATTTCAAAAAAGTCTGGAATCATGGATTACAAATTGGTGGAATACTAGGCAATCCGAAACTTTTTTGAATGATATTGAAGAAAATAGTATTCTAGAAAAATTCAAAGAATTAAAGGAACTCCTCCTCTTAGAGGAAATGATCAAGGAATACTCGGAGACACATCTACAAAACCTTCGTATAGGAATTCACAAAGAAACAATCCAATTAATCAAGATACACAATGAGGGTCGTATTCATACGATTTTGCACTTCTCGACAAATATAATCTGTTTCATTATTCTAAGTGGTTATTCTATTTTGGGTAATAAAGAACTTGTTATTCTTAACTCTTGGGCTCAGGAATTCCTATATAACTTAAGTGACACAATAAAAGCTTTTTCTCTTCTTTTATTAACTGATTTATGTATCGGATTTCATTCGCCCCGTGGTTGGGAACTGCTGATTGGCTTTGTCTACAAGGATTTTGGATTTGTTCATAATGATCAAATTATATCTGGCCTTGTTTCCACTTTTCCAGTCATTCTAGATACAATTTTAAAATATTGGATTTTCCGTTATTTAAATCGCGTATCTCCGTCACTTGTAGTGATTTATCATTCAATGAATGACTGAAAAATTATCTACCTAATCTAATTATAATGTTTCTTATTACTTTGCAGTTGTACATAAGCAAAGCATTGAAAAAAACTTTATATTTCTACCCATCCCGGAGATTCATCCTATATTCCTATATATTAATCCAGTCAAATTATTATTATTCCAGTAAATAACAGAATCGTGGATAGGAAACTCCATTAGTGACCTACCCCAATTTATTGTAGAAATTTTCGGGATCAATGGTTGGACCATGCAAACTAGAAATACTTTTTCTTGGATAAAGGAACAGATTACTCGATCTATTTCCATATCGCTCATGATATATATCATAACTCGTACATCCATTTCAAATGCATATCCCATTTTTGCACAGCAGGGTTATGAAAATCCACGAGAAGCCACTGGACGTATTGTATGCGCCAATTGCCATTTAGCTAATAAACCAGTGGATATTGAGGTTCCGCAAGCGGTACTTCCCGATACTGTATTTGAAGCAGTTGTTCGAATTCCCTATGATATGCAACTGAAACAAGTTCTTGCTAATGGTAAAAAGGGGGGTTTGAATGTAGGGGCTGTTCTTATTTTACCAGAGGGTTTTGAATTAGCCCCTCCCGATCGTATTTCCCCCGAGATAAAAGAAAAGATGGGCAATCTGTCTTTTCAGAGTTATCGCCCCAACCAAAAAAATATTCTTGTCATAGGCCCTGTTCCTGGTCAGAAATATAGTGAAATCACCTTTCCTATTCTTTCCCCCGACCCCGCTACTAAGAAAGACATTCACTTCTTAAAATATCCTATATACGTAGGCGGAAACAGAGGAAGGGGCCAAATTTATCCTGATGGGAGCAAGAGTAACAATACAGTTTATAATGCTACAGCATCAGGTATAGTAAGCAAAATCCTACGAAAAGAAAAGGGGGGATACGAAATAACCATAGCGGATGCATCCGATGGACGTCAAGTGGTTGATATTATCCCTCCGGGGCCAGAACTTCTTGTTTCAGAAGGTGAATCTATCAAATTGGATCAACCGTTGACAAGTAATCCTAATGTGGGCGGATTTGGTCAGGGAGATGCAGAAATAGTACTTCAAGATCCATTACGTGTACAAGGTCTTTTGTTCTTCTTCGCATCTGTGATTTTGGCACAAATCTTTTTGGTTCTTAAAAAGAAACAGTTCGAGAAGGTTCAATTGTCCGAAATGAATTTCTAGACTGGCGTATTTATCGACATCAAGTTTGTAAAAAGCATTAGCAATTATCTATGATAAAAAAAGAAATTAGAAAAAGAATTTTGTTCTTTTAGACTCTTTTTCTATGAGATGCCGGGAATTCCTTGTACGACATTCCTAGACATAGTATATAGAAAGACTATTTGACTTGACCCCTTCTTTTTTTTTTCAAAATTGGGGCTATGTTGCTATTGTCAGATTGAAATGTAAAAAATGCATTTCATTCTAATACATTTCACTTTGGCTAGATCCTATCCAAAAGTAAAAGGGAAATAGAACGGATAAATATAAATGAAGGGAGCAAATATTTCTGGGAGGGTTTATTCGTCTTCCTAGTCTTCGACACAAGAAAAGGGGTGTGAAAAATCCTTTTCTTGTGTCGAAATAATAATGATTCTTTATACTGTTCGTCAAACATTCCTAGTGTTAGTTTCTGTTTTTTACAGATGTATCAGAACGTTTTTTGGAGTTATTGCGTATTGTATTTTAATTATTATATTATAAATTATAAATTCTATTACAATAATTAATAATTACATATACTATAAAAAGTGGTGGACAAACAAAAGAGGAGGGGAAAATTTGTTGAGTAAATAGAACTTCGTCAATGAACTTATAAAAAAATATTATAATTATTAAGAACTCAACGGGACCTTCTACCTTAAATCAGACAAACAAAGAAGGGAATCCGTTGAGTTCTTACGCTTTCATGTCTACAACTCAATTCATCAGATTACTACAGGGATGAACCCAATCCGGAATATGAACCATAAAAGAAAACGCCTACTAAACCGATCACAAGAATACCAGCTACAGTACCTATTATCCAAAGAGGAATTCTTCCAGTAGTATCGGCCATTTACCCCACTTCCCTCCACATTTTATCAAGTGGTCATACTAGAGACATAAACAGTCATGGATAATTATCAGATGAGATCCTTCCGAATGGGTTAAAAGAGAGAATACCTAGAATGATTAGTCTATTATTTTAGTTCTCTCTCGTTTTATTAATTGAAGAAATAATTGGAAAATAAAACAGCAAGTACAAAAATGAGTAATAACCCCCAGTAGAGGCTGGTACGATTCAATTCAACATTTTGTTCGTTTGGGTTTGATTGTGTCGTAGCTCTATAATTCGGATTAGGTTTATCGTTGTATGAACTGCATTGCTGATATTGACCCCAAAAAAGAAACGGTAGGTACAGCTAGGCCGTGAACAGCCAACCATCGCACTGTAAAAATTGGATAGGTTCGATCTATGGTCATTGAGGCCTCCTAAAAAGATCTACTAAATTCATCGAGTTGTTCCAAAGAATCAAAACGGCCGGTGATTAATGGAATTCCTTGTCGGTTCTCTGTGAAATACTCGTTTGGCCGAGGGCTTCCAAACACATCGTAAGCTAAACCAGTGCTGACGAATAACCAACCCGCAATGAATAGGGAAGGTATAGTAATGCTATGAATGACCCAGTAACGAATACTGGTAATAATATCAGCAAAAGAACGTTCTCCTGTGCTTCCAGACATGCTGAGCTCCACATATTCTTGTACAGTCAAAAGGGGATCGATTCCGTAAAAGATTGGATCAGTAAATGTAAATTCACTGAAAAATCTTTGTGAGATCGTCAATATTGTACCGAGGGCGTCTTTAGAGTATACCGAATCAGTATAGCTATCCTTCTTCTGACACAGCAACGCACTTTCAATCAGTATTGGAAAGAGGTGCTAAATAATTGATTTCTTCTTTTACTTGTTGTTTGTTGATGTAAAATACTGTCCCATTCAATAGAAAATTATTTCATTTAAAATAATCTACTTCTCGCCATTATGAGTTTAGGGCTAGAAACTGAGGATCAGGTAAAATATGATAAGGTAGTTTCTAATAATTCATGAAATATATTAGAATATTCCCACAATTGTAAGTAGATGTGAGAGCTAAAAATATTTTTTATTCATAGTTGTAGAACCGCTTTTTGTTGGAATCTTTTTTTCTTTTAAGGAATTGGTTAGTTGTCCAGTAACAAGTAAGAATAGGAAATTTGATTCGATAAACGAAAAAGAATGAAATAATTGGAATCACTAATGCATGCATTGTTGTATTAGATCGAAATCTGAAGGTTCTTTCTTGACCTAACTACAAAAATGTGCATTTATAGATAAAAAATAGAACTTCTAAAGCAAAAGAGAATATAAATTACTAGTCTTAGAATATAGTTGAACCAAAACACCTATATATATATTTATTATATTATATTATTGGAGTGATCGTGTGATAACTTTTTGTTATTATTCATTCACGATATTATATGAGTGAACCTATTGCGGAATCTAATTAGTTAAAATAAAAGTAAAAGTTTTATAAGATTACTGTTCGCTCTAAAATATAAAATAGATTCGATTCGATACAAAAAAGATAAAAAAAAGAGGAATAATTTTCTAATTTTTTTTCATAATCATTCGAAAAGAGTTTCATTTTAAAACGAAATTACACGACCCAGTTCTTATTATTCGTTTATAAGTTGAGTTGAAAAATGATCCAAGAATGCATTCGCTGATTGCAAACATGCTATGGGTAGATGCTATAGATGATGAATCCATTTCTTTTTAT
>JARVZY010007153.1:0-24247 GCA_030686995.1 Artemisia argyi | reverse complement strand
TCGACAACGTCAAGTAACTTGCAACCATCAATTATCATTCGACATCTTACACCCTTAAATCAGAACCAAACACAAAACATCCACTTTTAATACATTTAATTTAAACTATGACGCGGTAAAAACACATATGCATATTTATACTCCGAAGCTATAAAACATATATTATATATATTCTAAAAACCGTGAGGTTCACTGTAGCAACAGTGCTCACGCAATTTTCACATTTGCCAATTTTAACCCCTGAGGTTAGTGATCAATTGCGAAGTTAGTTCTTAACGACTGTTATCTAACAAATGTGGATTAAATTTGAAATGGAACAGTAATTTCAGGGGCTTTTTCTGTACAAATAATAAACAAAAACAGCCCTTAAGGTTAACTTTTTTTTCACCGTTAGTCCCTAAGGACTAACTTTGCAAAGAACGCCACGTTAAGGGACTAAAACTGAAAATAACGTTGCTACAGTGCCAAACAGTGGCTGCTACAGTAAAAGTCAGTTTGGAATAGTGCGTGTACTGTAGCTAAGGATTTTACGCTTTTAGTCCCTCACGTTAGCTATAAATTGCACCGTTAGTCCTCCGTTAGTGATCTTTTGCAAATTTAGTCCCTAAAAAAATTAAAAATAATAAAAATAATTGACCGTTCTATTTCGAGTTTGGATTAAACACAATATTCCCGCAGCAACGCGCGGGTGCCCCGGCTCGTTTAAACTATATATGAACACTTCATTAGTACAGTAATTTAGATCTCCACATTTTTATATTAATTTAATCTATTACAACCAAAATATCAAAACAACTTGTTTGCTAAACAAAATATTCAAAAACACTTTTGTGAGGGCATCATGTCTTTGAAATCTACAACGTTATGAAAAGCGAAATTAATTATATATATGCTTTTACTTTCTATAAAGAGTTAAAATCACTTTTTTTTAACTTTATTTCAAAAGATACAGCATAAGGCATCTTGAGATGAAACCATAGAAATTATTGAAGACATAAATCCGTGAGAAATTATTTAGATCTACAAAAACCTTGAAACATATAGATATAAGAAAAAAAGAGAAAAGAAAACGCATAACTTGTTGGGGATTTCGATTGAGTTGGTCCCGGTGATGGCGGGCTTCGGTGGTGACTGACTTTTTTAGTGATGATGGTGGCTGGCGTTTTTTTGTTGATGGTGGTGGCTGGCCTTTTTTTTTTTTTTTTTTTTTTTTTTTAATGTAAATCGCATGGACTTTTGTTGTGACAAACGAGCAATTGATCGAAATAATTAAATGAAAAGCGGTGATGGATGAACCAGTGATAGTAAATTAAATTGGTGGTGGAGGACGGAGATCTGGGAATGAGAGGTTTGAGGCAACACATGTGAGAATGAAGAAGCATAAATTGTAACCGGTCTCCTCAATCATATCCCTAATATGAACGTGCCTTTGGAATAATTAATATGTAATTACATTCCTACCCCTCGGTCATTTATTAAACTTCGCCCAATATTCAATTTAATTACTTAACTGCCACCATACATTATAACCGTTGATCAAAATTTTAACGTCTCAGATTAGTTCTCGCAATTTATTTGGTTTTAAAAAGAACCTTACACTATATATATATATATATATATATATATATATATATATATATATATATATATATATATATATATATATATATATATTATGGCCTGTTGGGATTTGCTTATTGAAAATGATATCAGACAAAAAAAAAAAGGTTTTCGGTAATTTTAGTTACATGTCAAATTAAGCTCTTTGTAATAAGTTGGTTATTGAAGAGTAGTAGGAACTTGGGATGAAAGATTTTTTTGCTCATGTGTTTAACTGTGTGTTTTCGGTGCTTTTTCATGAATTAAATGATGTTTTGTGAGTTTTGTAGGCTCAGTTGACGAAAGGCGAGTTGGGAGGATGCAATAAGGTTGTGCCGAATGCGGTTGATCAGGTTAGTGTTTTTCAAATTTTTAAGTCGGTATTTAAGTTAGTTAATTGTTCAGCTTCTGCTTATAAATAAGTACTTCTAAGCTACTTAAACTAAGCATTGCATAAATTTGAGTTTCGAGTTGCGTATTTCACAATCATGTTATTTCCTAGATATAGTTCGTGTATTTATTTGATGCAATATAATAAGGGAAAATTCCATATTCACCCCAAAAGTACAAGGGTACTTACCCCTAGTACCTCACAAATTTTTTTTCTTCTTCAAATACCCCAGAGGCGGTGGTCGCTCATTTCAACTTGGGCGAAATGCATAAACATGTGACACTTGTCTCTAGTAGTGTCCCCACCATGTACCTTGAAAGTACATGGTACCATAGTCTTTTTTTATTGTTTTATAACACATATATTTTGGGCGAATGAGTCCCACTATTCTTTAATCTTGGGCAACTAATTAGGTATGTAGTACATTTTTTGTCCTTGTTGTTTGCTTGGTATTTCATTTTTGTCCAACTTTTAAAAATTACATAAACACTAAATATATTAACACATTTCTCTCATCTCTCTCATAAAAACACACACACCTCTCCTTCTCCCTCCGATCATCTTCTCCGGCGAGATTCCGGCCATCGGAATAATTTTCCGGCCAAAACGTAGATCGGGTTACACCAAAACGTAGATCGGGTTATCCCGAGTTCCCTTGTACCACCCACTCGCTACCACACGCCACCCATCACCACCACACGCCAACACCGCCCCCTGCCACCACCACCGAGAGCCGCCACCCAACACCGCCCCCTGCTACCACCACCGAGATCCGCCACCCATCAAATGATGGGTATCTTCACTCCATGAAGATGACAGGCTTTTGAGTAAAGATGGTTTCTTTATTCTTTTCATCTTTTGATTTTGTTGGTTGAAATTTTTCTACAAAAAGGAAGATGGAAAACAGCACTAGACAACTTATACAAAAAAAGTTAGATCAAGAAAAAGCAAGAAACCGTTACATCCTTTTACTCTCTCTCTAGATTATTTTCTCTCTCTAGAAGTATTATTGTTCCTTGTAATGAAAAGAGATCACTTACTCATGAAAGAAAAAAAAGGTCAGTGTATACTTCTTGTGTTGAGATTATGATGATGATGATGAGAGGAAAGAAATCTAAAGGTAAGTAAAAAGGCAAATGGGAGTTTCATAGTTCATGATATGGGAGTTTTTAATTAGATGGACATATAAAATGTATACATATGGTTTGACAGTAACCAACAACTTATTAACTGGTCAATGTTCGTGTTAGATTTTTAATGCATTAGTTGTTCACAAACGTGGCATTACTTATTACAACAGGATTATAGGTAAGAATTTTTAAATATTGCTTATTTTTATAAATATTTTTAGAAGTACTCATTTTTTAAAATTAATTTTCAAAGTCCAATGCTCATATAAAAAACTCATATAAATTGGTGATGCAAACATGAAATATGATACTTTTTTTTTGAAAATTTTGGACAAAAATGAAATATGAAGCAAACAATAAGGACTAAAAATGTATTTAATAATTTTTTTTATAAAAAGACAAAAAGTTTTAAGTCGCTCAAGTTTTGTGGGCCTATGTGCCCAAAAATAACATATGGTACCATGTACCATGAAGGTATATGGTGGGGACACCAATAGGGACAAGTGTCACATGTTCACTTATTCCGCCCAAATATTTCAAGCGACTTACGCGTCTGGGGTATTTGAAGAAAAAAAATTTTGTGAGGTACTAGAGGTGAATCACTTGTACTTGTGGGGTGAATAGGGAATCTAGGGGATCATTTGTGCATATCTGTAGCCTAATGCTTCAAACTAACTTGGATATATGGTTTTGACAAAAAATAAGGAAACAAGGTTATGTGAAGCTAATCTTTAATAAAATTGGATCGTTTATTTTTTTACAAAAAATTGCTGGGATCATTTATGCATATCGTTTATTTACGCACTTGCTGATTTTAGGTAATAAAGAGGCTAATGTGATCTAATATATGGTTTTGACAACAAGGTTTTGGGCAATTTACAAGGGAACCATTGATACTCTGATTTATAAAGTGGTTCTTGACAACATTCGGCGGCATAAAGGTATTCCGTTTACTCACAACTTAGCTTTATGTGTCAAAGCCACTCATATAATGGGCTTGCTATAATCAAATTGGTTGTTTACCTTTCCTATGTTTTTTGCAGTTATTCAGATGGTTGCGCATTGGTGCTTCACATCATGGCGTGAATCTATTTGTGAACGCCAAGCTAAATGTGCAGGTATATAGTTATTGGTGTTTATCTTAATGACATTAAAGAACTAATGATGCAAGACACATGTTAATTACTTCTTGCTTTAATAATTGAGTGACGCAATATTTCACACGCAGTTTTTGTAACTTACTTTGAAGGCAAAAAAGGGGATTTAGATTATGGATTTAATGGACAAATTAACCTGTTGCTACATCGTAAACTAACGGTAAGCTATCAAAACATGAATAGGCGCTGAAATGGGTCAGTTAGGGGTGCTGAAATGGGTCAGTTTGGACGCTGAAATGGTTGTGGGATTGGCTTGTTGAAATGGGGGTTAAAACAGGTGTATTTGGGTACTGAAATGGGTGTGTTTGGAGCCTGATATCTGTTGGTTTGGGTGACGAAATGGGCTGGAAATGGGTGTGTTTGGGGGCTGCAGTGAAAGCTAAAATGGGTCAATTTGGGGACTGAAATGGGTGTTGGATTGGAGGCTGAAATGGGGCCTGAGGTGGGTGCATTAGGCTATTGAAATGGCGACTGAAGTAGGTGCATTTGACTACTGAAATAGCGTGCTTAGGTCATGAAATGAACAGAAGTGGTAGTATGAGTGGTGGTGGATTGATATCAAATACGTCGACCTCAAGTAAAAATTGGAATATTTTTTCCAAAGGTACGTCATTTATATACAAGATATTGTTATCTTTAGGTTCCATTTTGTCCAACATTTTGGGATTATACGTGCTCATGCAACTAATATGAACCTCATTAACTTAAACTAAATGATTATGGGGTTCGTTCGAGCCTAAAAGGGATTATTCAGTTGAGTATAATTCAGGTCTAGCAACTTTACAACCATTCTCGATCTGTATATCAGTTATGGAATGTAGAAAATCGTCATGGTACGCACAATCCAAAACCTGTACTCTTCCTTAAGCAACACGGTGCTTATAATGTATTAAACGGTAGTTGTGTTCCTTTTATGAGCTACCGATACAAGATATTCGTTTCGGATATGTTTAAATTAAGGCTCAATAACAAACGTGACTTTAGTTGTAAAGGGTCAGGCCAGCTTACTTGCTTCGGTAAGTACGAGTGGGGAAACTATTTTATCACAAATAGCATTACCCATAATTTGTACGAGTCAGGAAAATAAAACAAGGTTTGACTCACACTAGCATTACCCATAATTTGTAGCATAATCAAGAATTAGTTAATGTTGCTTATATTATTTATGCTAATCTGCTTATTTTAGGATGACATAAAATCCAACTTAACAGTGTATTAAGGTGTTTCTCATAGGCATATTATATGCTTCTACAGTTCTACTCATAAGCAGAAGGTGTTTAAGAAGAAAATGTTTCGGATGGCTTATTTGATTCTATTAGTTTTGAGTGTTTGGACTAGAAGAAAAAAATATAACCTATTATAATAAGCATTCCCAAATAGCCATTAAATAAGCCATCTGAAAAACACGATGCTCATTTATGCAGGATCGTGAATTGAACAGACAATGTTCTCTTAAATATTGGCAATGCATGAGCCTTTCAATGCTTGGATGATGATACATATGAGAGGCCAGATGCAAGTAAAGTGGTAATACAACTTAGAAAGGCATTGGAATACCAAGTAAGTGTTGTTTCCGTATTTTTATAAGATCGATATAGGTTATGTTAACTCGACTCAAGATTGGAATACAACTTACAAGGTCAGGTTGGGTCGGGAACAGGTTACAAAATACAAATACCAGACACTCTTGGTTTAGAGGTGTTGTTGAAACTGATACAATGACGTTGTATCAGGTTCAGTGATTTTATAAATAACTTCTATACTATAAAAATTTAACAAACTTTTAGATTAACTTCTTTGGGTTAATTTTGAGATTAGAAATTGGAAGCCACTGAAGTGGCTTTAAAAGATTATAGTAGTACTCAAGTGGTGGAATATTTATTGTCGTTGCGGATTGGTGGTAATCTACAAGTTGTTCACATGACGTGTGGATAGTAGCGCGAGCTTCGTATGTTCATTTACTATATTTTCAGGTCCTTTAAAAAAAAAGGATTCCTTTTATATACACGACACTAACTTGATCAATAATTTAGATCACAGTAACGCAACCTGGGCGCTTTATTGAACGCTACTCTGTGAGTGCAAGTGTCTACAGACGGCAAAGATGGAAGAATGGTACTATAACCAACCTGTTTAAAGGGGTTGTTCGTGTAATACTATGGATAATGACACCTTCTATAATAAAAGTGGTTAGAATAAGCAAATAAATCGATTTAACAGTTACCACTTAATCAGTTATCAAAAAAATCTTCATTAATTTTTGTGCAGAAAATTTGTCATAGCGATTTGAATTGTTCATAATTACGGGATTTTGGTAAAACACTAAAACCTATAACTCAATGTGTAACTGATGTATGTCGGTGTTTTATATACTGCAATGACTACATGATTTTTGGTTTATGCATTTCTTATCTGTTGTGTGCCTTAGATTTTTTTAACAACTAAATTTTTTTTGTTTCATGTTTAACAGGACACCTGATGCAATTCTAATTGTGAATCCACTGGATGAAAGCAATGCATCACAGCAAATTAATTTGGAATTGGTAAAACAAATTGTTAAACCTAAGAATAGAACGGCGATTGAAGTGTCAATTAATATATATACAGCAAAGAGTGCAAGGTAGAGTTATTGCCATGGATGACTTCAATAATCCACAAGTTCAGTTTTTTTTTTTTTTTTTTTTTTTTTTTTTTTTTTTTTTTTTTTTTTTTTTTTTTTAGCTTAGTAATTCTTTTGATGCTTATGTGTTGGTCTCTCATGTGAATTATAGGCATGTGTGAACAAAATGATGATTAAGCGAGTTCTTCATCAGGGAAGTTGATTATGGGAGATGACTCGATAAGGTCATGGTGTCGGGGAATTGCGGGTCACGTTGAAATTTTCAGGTATGACTATTGTTTCATTTTATGGTGCCATGCTTCTATAATCGATTAAATATATACCTATTTTGACCTCATAATATTCAGATTAGTCGATACTTGATGCCAATTGTTGTTGCTACAAAATAGTAGCTTTGTTAAAAAAAAAAACAACTGTATATGGTTGGAGTCCCAGCTAATGAACCCAAGAAGCACACCAGAGCAATTAAAGATAGTTGGATACCCGTTCGGGATGAAGAATTTACTTTGCCTGTGTCTGAGTTGAGAAGGGAGATTCGAACCGTTCTGCTCCGTAACAAGAAAAGAGATAAATTCGAAAATGTAAAGCTTCTTATGAAGTTTTCTTTTGAATAAATACCCGTAACTATTTATCCCATTGGAGCTATTTAAATCTCACTGCAGCTACACTAGCCATAGCCAATGTATATAGTATGTCAAGAATTGATCAGTATATGAAATAATGTAAAAATCATTCATTTTCTAATCTTTTACTCTATATTTCTTTCCATGCTCTTTTGAATTAAACTTTGTCTCTTATCTACTGTAGTCCATGGCAATAATCATTGATGTTTGTAAATAGTTATTTCAGCATTGCTACCGGATTTAAAAATACTGACTTGCATTTGCTGTTATGAACTTGACTCATGCGTTCACTCTTTGTTCCTATTAATAAAATGCTTGCTTAAAAAACAACATAATTGGTTACTCCAAAAAGACATTAACATAATTGTAATAAACACAAACACGGCCGCCCCGCAGCAACGCGCGGGCAAACTTGCTCGTTAAGTCCGAAATTAAAATACAAGAGCTCATAAGACCATGCGTATTTTCAGTTTTTTTCAACAATATTTTTTTAACCAAACTAATTTTGTTTAGACTTTGGTTAATCAATAGGAAAACTCGATTTTACAATTGAGCTTTCTCATTAATCAATTAAAAAATTCATTTATTTAATTTATACATTATCTTATTATATAAGAGCTATCGTTGTGCTTAATGAAATCGAGTTATGAGGAATTGAGGATGGTACTTTAAGTTGAAGACAACATACTCACATTACAACCTGAACATCAAGCTTAGAAAATGTAAAGTTTTATATTTTATGCGTCTCAAAATTATTGTTGCCAAATAAAAATATACAGTTCAATAAAAGTGAGAATCATAATTTTGAGATGAGATTACCTTTGTTATGATATTTCAATCAATAAAATATAATCCTTTCACATTAAAATCAATAAAATATAATCCCATCCACTAATTTAGTTGATTAACAAAAAAAATAATATCAGTTTAGAACATCCTAAAATAAAAATAAGGGTGCGTTTGGTATGCTCCCGTGAATCACAATGGGTATGAGTTTGATAGTAGTGGTAGGCCTCTCGCCTATGATAGAGTCATTCCTCCCCTCTTGGACTCCTATGGAGTATGGATAATATCCATGTTTCATTCCTATGTAATGTGGGCCCCTCATGTTAACCAAACACTTAGAATCATTACCACTATGATTCCCTCATTCCCATAGAAGGATACCAAACGCACCATAAGAATCATAATTTTGAACAAAAATATTACCTTTGTGACTTTGTCATGATATTTCCAAATAGCATCAGTCCAAGGTCAGTTAAAAATTATTTGAATAGAGATAACGAATGCCATGTCACCAAAACCAAAGGTCCATGTTGGATAACGGGCAGCAACAAAAATTGCCCGTAAACACCTCATCCGCATGCAATACCAAGTATTTTCTCACGACATCAGCTCTCACCATATCCTTATACCATGACAACCACCATATTCCACCCTCAAATCACCACCACGCACCACCGTCACCGCTACACGACCCCATCAATACGCGCCACGCTTTCCAACGAGCAAATCCCGTCGTCCCAACGTCGTAAATTTATCATATCCATATCCACATCCATATCAGCGCTAGCACTAACCACACTCAATAATAATAATTCAAATGTAGCATTAGCCGAGAGTTGGGGTACGAGATCATTTATACTAGAACGCTTTTTTGAGCCAGGGTTGTCTGCTGAGGACGCTGTGGCTCGAATAAAGCAAACTAGAGAAGGGTTGCATAGTATTAGGAACATGTTGGAAACGATGTCTTGGAGGTATGTTTTGTTCTATATAAGGTTAAAATCGGCGTATCTTTCACAAGATTTGAAGAATGCAATGTCGATTGTACCGGAAAGTAGTAAAAATTCGTATGTTAAAGCTGCTAATGAGTTGGTTGATAACATGTCTGAGGTATCTCTACTTGCTCCATTAGTTATTTAACTTTGTTCATAACTTTTTCTGAAAGCATTTTAAGATAGATGTAATATATTTAATTAGAAACTTTACCGGTAGTTAGCTATGAATAATAATGTTCGATTCGTACTTCAAGTTTATTACTGTATTAGCAAAGGTCTAGTGAAATGATATAGTATTTTGTTTCAGCATATTATTAGCTGTTACTTGTTAATTAGTAATGATACATAGTTATAATTAAACATTGAATTATTTACCTTTCATTTGTTTTTAAAAATGGAGAATGTGATTCTTAATTGTTTTTCATTTGCAGTTTGATTATTATGTTCGGACGCCGAAGGTGTACGAGTCTTATTTATACTACGAGAAGACTTTACAATCGATTGATGATCTTGTTTCCGTTCTAGCGTAGCAAAGTGTATAAATGATGTCAAGTACGTATGACTCGTATGTGAGCTAAGATTGTTTCTGTGAGATGTAAAAGTGAACATATATATAAGATATAAGAAAAGTTTAAGATTCATTACATTTCATTAGAATAATTCACACGATATATAAATCAGGAAAAACACAAGGTGAAATTACACACAATCATAGCACACGCTGAACAAATTAAAGATGTATGCGTTTAGGGTGTCGAGATAAGGCTATGGCACCAAGCAAGATAACTAGTATAAGCACCACAATTGCTCCAAATGATCCAATGAGTGAACCAGATGCGCCTTGGCAAAAGTCCCCATATTGTTGGCACACTGGTAGCCAATTTGTGGAACTGTTTCCGTTGTGAGCCAGATACACGATTGATGCAGCAGCAGATGCCCCAGCGGTCAGTAGAGCTAGCATGATCTTCAAAACAGTTTTGTAAAATGTTAGTAACATATCATTTTCTACATAAAAATATTACCAGTACCCCTACGTTGGCCTCGTGTGAAACCAAGACATAGTAGCTAGGGGTATGATTTATGCATTAGTTATCACTTATCAAAGTTTTATTACCGTGTCGAGAATAATCAAGAGTATTCTGCTTCCTCTTGCTGCACTCCTCATGATGTGAACAATGGATAACGGGATAGTGAGAACAAAATATGCACTTACTATCGCGTTGACAACCACGAACAACCTAAACAAAGATGGAAAAACCATAAGTTCACCGAGTTTTGTGAATCAAAGATGATATATTTCTAAAAGCAAACCTGAAAGAAGTGAAATCATCGTATTGTGCATCAAAACGCACAAACCGAGTGAAGAAAGGTAGAGTTTGTTCATTGGTTCCCATGGCAATGGCGGCACCTAAAGTACCCGCAATGCCAACAAGTCGCAAAACAAGATCCATCACAGAAACTCCTTTGTTTGAACCAACGGGCACGGGGACCTTGGATGCATCACCTTCTTCCAATCGTCCTGCCTTCGACATTTTCAAATTTTTGATCTTTTAACTTTCGAAAAGCCTATGTAGCTTGTTAGAAATGTTGTAAGATGGTATTGAAATTGTTTGTGAAAGAAATGAATTAAGATGTGTGAATTTATACAACTTAAACATAGTTGAGTTGGTATACAATTTATAAAAACATGGGTGTTTTAGTTGTCATGAAGTCTTTTAGGCTTTGATCACTTACCATATAACCTGCTCTACTTTGTGTACCAACTTCCTACTCCATTAAATCATAATTTCTTCAACTTTTTTGCTGGATATGTGTTAAGAACCACTATATATACCTTAATTATAATCTTCACGTATTTTAATTAATTCATTGAACGAAAAATTATGTGAACAGTTATACTGTAATAACTTTATACTCCGTAATAGAAATTTTTATGTGCGTTACGTTGCATGTGGTTCTAAACATGTCGATGATTTTTTGGTGACAAAATAAATTTGATCGATTTACAATTTGATGTTGTAATAAGTAAAATATTAATATTGATACGACCCGGTTAGGGGTTGTATCGGGATAAGGCACCACTTTTATAGCGAGTACGAGCTCTTTACGCTCTGTTCTCAAGTCTAAATTTTAAAGAAGGAAAGGGGTGGGGATGGGAATGGCAAAGGAGGGGATGAAACTGTGAAGAATGGAAGCGTTTTTATTTGTGTTCTTAAGTTTTAATTTTTAAGTTGCAAGGAAAGGATGAGAATCTACCCAAATTACCAATATACCATCAAAACATATTTCAACAAATCAATTCTCTTTGGCCTCAACAAATATCTGATACATATAAAAATTAGTCACCTTAATCTCTGCTCTTCCAAGTTCAAACCAATTTTAATATTCTTCGATAGAACAATTTTAATTTTCTTCGATAGTAGTAAAGCTTCAACTGGAAGTTCGTGTTTGGTGCCTTCGTCCTCCAAATGGTCAAAACTTTGAACCCATTGTTCTGTACAGCTACTAGTAAAGATAAATGTGTGTGCAAGATCACTTCTTTAGCAATGCTACTAGTGACCACGACAAAACACACTATTTATACCACAACTTGTAAAACAGTGACAAAATAATGCATTTGTATATTAATTCAATGGGTCAATTGGTCAAGTAAATCATGCATTTGTATATTAATTCAATGGGTCAACTGTATCAACATGCATAAAATCAATCGGTTTGTTTTTAAAATTTATAAACCATCACAGCAATAATCTAGCTTTTAAAAAGTAAAAACATTGATTATCTGTAAATTTCAAACTCAAGCAAATAAGTTTCAAACGAAGCGACCTTCATCACCCACCGGTAACACAATCCGAATAAGCTGTATTCATTTGTCTAGGCACATCACGGTCTTCAGATAATCCCCTCTGGCTTCAAAAGGACAGCCAAAAAGTCCACGTGTTTGGACCGGATGTTCCAGCAAAAACACATACGCAGGCTGTATGGCTTCTTTAGAAAGACCCAGGCACTGCAGTTCTTCGTAAATTTCCTTCTCAGTATACACATGTGGACGAGAGTTCTCAATTACCTTATAACAAGTAGATAACGACAACATCAATATAATATATATATATATATATATATATATATATATACATATATATATATATATATATATATATATATATATATATATATATATATATATATATATATATATATATATATATATAAACAATAAACTACTACTAATCTATGTTCGAAATAAACCGAGTACCTTAGAATTCATGTCTAGAGCATGTACTATATTATCAAGAGAGTCTGCAATCTTACTCCGTATTGGATCCTCTTCATCAGCTTTTCTTTTTTTACTCTTTGATTTAGTTGGGAGCTTAGCTTGTTGTGGTGGTGGTGATGTAATTTGGATGTCATCATTAGTGTCGAAATTATCTAAAGTTACCCCGTTGTTCTCACAAAAGTTATCGGTTTCTTCAACTTCAACTGTATCTGATTGCTGGTCATTGTTTATTTGCTTTCTTTTCTCTTTAGCAATTATAGCATTGTTTATTTGCTTTCTTTTCTCTTTAGCAGTTATAGAAGAAGTACCTGTAGCTCTATCTTTTGCCCACAAAGCATACATTTCATCATAACATTTAACTTGTTTATTCTTCAAGTCGTAAACATCAGGATTGTCCTATATATTACAAATAATTAATAAAAAAAAAATCACAATCACTAATTTCACATGAATTAGATTGAGCATACCTTCTTGAGTGCTTCCCACACCTCATCTTCAGCCTCAATTAACTTGGTACTCGGGTTCCATGCATAACCACTCAATGCAACGCCTTTAAAAACATCATGGAACTGGTTGAAGTACTTTTTGAGAGTCTTGATTCGATTTTTCAATTTGTCTTTATCAAAAGTAATATTAAACTTAGCACTTAACGCCTTCACTATATTATTATATGCAGTAGACGAGAAAGTCCCGTTAGGTCTATTCCCGTCATTTTGTTCTTTAAGCAAAGCCTCGAGGAATGCAGCATCCATCTGATCATTCCATGACAATGCCTCTTTCTTCACGGTAGCTCCATCATTATCATTTTTGGCAGCTCCATCACTTTTGCCCATTGTTACAATCTGTACATCAAAGAAAGAATCATTGTTACAAGCTTTTAAGAACAATCAATATATATAAACTAAATAATATATTATCCACATGTAATTGATTCAGTAAGAAAATTCCAAAAATGAATAAGTAATCATGCACAAAAAAGTCTTGATAAATTATATTCTAACAATGATGAACAAAATAAACAAAAAGTCTAGATAGGTTGTGTTTCAAAGGACAATACAAATTCAAACACTAAATAGACATGTTAATTTCATTGTTCGGATGCAAAATATAATCATTCCATATGTCATCTGCAATTGAGTTTCTAATTTGTTCACCCCTTTCATCTTCGTCTCTTGTACCATTGAGTTCTTCATCTTGTGATGCATCTAACATATCGTGCGTCACTTCTTCTTCTAATTCTTGGTCACGATCTACCTCAAGTAAAAAGTTATGCAAAATTCAACATGCCAAGAATATGTCTGATTGTGTATCGCATGAGTAAAATGGTTCTGTTGCACTTCTAATTATAGGAAATCTTTTTTTTAGACACCAAATGCGCGTTCAATAGAGTTTCGTAATGATGAATGTCGGAGGTTAAACAACTCTTTTAGATTCTGAGGCGCACGCGCCGAGTACTCCTTAAGATGATATCTAACACCTCTGTATGGTGCTATGAATGTACTTTTATGGGGTAGACCACCGTCAACAAGATAATACTTACCTATATAAACATAGTATGTTTTAGAATCTAAACGTTAAAATTTATATTATTTGACTTTTATTAAAGATTTTACCTTCTGGAATAAGTAGCTTATCATCTCTAGTAAGTGCATCTTTTAGTATTCTCGAGTCTGATGTTGTCCCTTCCCAACCACTTAAAACATATGTGAACTTCAAATCAAATGTGCAAGCAACTAACACGTTGATTGTTGGATATCCTTTACGTCCACGATATCTAGGGGCATCTCTATTAGGTACTCTCACACGAACATGTGTTCCGTCGATAGCCCCTATACAATCTTTGAAAAAGGGATAAAATCTTGGTTTATCTTGGATTTCTTTTTGAACTATATCACCGGTTGGTTGCTTAATATATTGTTCTTCTAAAGAAATTATTGCATTCAGAACTCTGTGAAAATGTCTACTGGTGGCTGATACGGATCGACGATATAACCAAGAGACAAAACGGGTTCTAAAATCATTCCCTACTATATGAAGAAATCTAGCAACTTGTTCCTTAACCGACATACGTTAGATTTGACGTAGACCACATTCAGTTTGTAACTTTTGACACAATAAATTAAATGCGTCGACACTCATACGAATTATTTTATGACTGTTGTTATTTGCTGATAGGTCTTGCAACATCTCTTCCCGTACTGCTTGTCTATGCAACCTTAATTCTTGGGAAGGTAAATTAACACGTTTTCTTTTACGAGGTTTGCTAAGAGCAAGATAAGCGACAACTAAATAAACCACGTGAATTACGGCTAATTGTTGAGTTCTCGCCATGCGAATTAAGTTATCAACATCCATGTTGCTAGTGTGAACAGCCTATAATGTGATTATTTTGAATTATATAAGTTATCATTCAATAATCCTACAACTAAATAAAGCATTTCTTTGTATCCGACTCTATCAGTTATTCAACAAGTATAAATTGATAGCAAGCAAATACAACAACCATTATACTAGTACTATACTGTTGCCTTTAAAAAAAAGTACTATACTGTTGCATTGAATCTATCATTTTATCAAGCAACTAATTCATTAAGTCCATTATCAAACACATACCAATAGTCTAGATTATTGAACCAGTTATCTCCACTGTCCTCAATTCTTATGATGCTAATACTAGTTACAACATTCTTGTCACCATTTAGACCAACCAATGTTTATATTCATATAAGAGTATTGATATCTAACAAGGTACTAGTCCTACACTTTATTTGGCCAACCAATGTTTATTACGAAATTCCTGCAATGTTTCTAATCTGTTATATATAAACACCTTATTGCCACACACATATAATAATGCATACAAGACCAACTCCATATATATACATATATATACAGTACCACTCATATACGACTATACCTGATTCTGTTCTGCCCAGTCTCCAATCCGAGGAAAACACACACACACACACACACACACACACACACACACACACACACACACACACACACACACATATATATATATATATATATATATATATATATATATATATATATATATATATATATATATATATATATATATATATATATATATACATAATTTCCATTTTTTATTAGCTCCATTATAATGCATACGAGACCAACTCCAATCCGAATAAAAAACACACAGCGACACACACACACACAATCAAGATATAATCGATGCATTCATAGCCCATGCACAAGATCACCATGAAATCACGCACCACCACTTGTTACTCCAATCTTATGCATGAACATATACAGACCTAGATAAAGATATACCAATCAACATGACATACTTACTTTCAAATTTATGCAGGCGAGGCCACAACGAGAAGCAATGAGATACACCTATCAATGAGACGCGATTTGTATGCATGCACGTGTATATGTTTTAGACGTGGGTCGACACCAAACTACACACAACGAGCCATGTTAACCACTCAAAACCATGCTCGCGATATCCACATGAAATCATGGTTTCCTACAGCCCTCGTTATAACACATTCATACATATAAGGGTTCCTAGTTTTCTTAATTTCTTTAATCGATATTTTAAACAAGTCTAAAAGGTTTGTTTAGGTCAAAACTTAGGGTCGACAAAAGAGCACAGCCGCATATACATGACACATTGCAGTAACAAACGGTCTGATCAAACTTGAAACTAAAATCAAATACAACAACCATCTGATCAAACGATCTGATCAAACTAACATTATACACTTATTATATCTTGAGAAAAACACATCTAAACAATGAAAACTAACAAACGATCTGATCAAACTTGAAACTAAAATCAAAGAATAAACTTACAACTGGTTTCTTGATTGAGAGCAAAACACTTGTGGCCGTTTGGTACAGAATGAGATGTGTGATATGGTGTTAGGAATATGTTTATTCATATGAAGACTCGGTCACCCCGAGTGTAGTTTAGCATATTGTAGCTCGTAGTATTTATTATATTAGTTAGAACGTAGTTTAGTATTAGTTAGTATTTGTTGAGTCGGGTCGGGTCTTTACCCACTGTCAGCTCACTCCATAGCCCGTTTCAGGGGGCGTTTGTCTGTAAGTATAAATACCCCTTCCCTAGCTTGGAAGGGGTTGGACCTTTCACTCAATCTAATATTCATATTGTTTCTCTCTCTAGAAAAGGCTCCCAACTCTCTACTCTTTCTCTCTCTAACTTCTCACTAGTTTTCTTCACATTCGATCCATTTAAACTCATAACCATACGTGTATATCATTTTGAGTTACTTACAATTGGTATCAAGAGCCATGGTTTCATCCTAGGATTGTTGGTGCTCAAATTTATAGATTGATTTTTGTGTTTCTTGTTTGGTTCGAATGGTAGGAGTGGTAAAATCACTAGTTTGATCTCATCTTGTGATTTCTAGCACGTTATTGATGTACTTTCATGTGTAAAGGTGTTCTAGGGTCTTAGTTTTTCACTTGGATAGGTTGAAACACTCACGGAATTCGTTTTGGAAGGGATTCGTGGCTTAGTTCTTCATAGCGAGTTGGTTCTCGAAGTATATTTCTTGGTAGCGAGTTGACATTTGGTGGTAGCGAGTTGTTTGCTTTTTGACCAGCGAGTTGGCTGATTACTATTTTGGGTATAAGAGACAAACCGCTAAGAAAGCGGCGTTTTGTCCACTGTGCTAGCGAGTTGTCAGGTTTTTGGACTTTTGTGATTTTAGCGAGTTGAGATCTAGCGAGTTGCTATATTAAAATTCTAGCGAGTTGCTCTGTTATAATTCTAGCGAGTTGTTCTACTGTAATTCTAGCGAATTGCTCAGTTTTAGATCAGCGAGTTGTCAACATTAGCGAGTTGATATTTCTAGCGAGTTGGTGACTTCATAGAATTGTGTTTAGCAAGTTGGTGTTCAGCGAGTTGGCATTCAGCGAGTTGGTCATTCAGCGAGTTGACCAAAGTTGATTTTGTACGTCAAAACTTCAAACGGCCATAACTTTTGAACCGTAACTCCGTTTTCAGCAAAATACCTGTCAAAACGACTGTGAGACTGAGGAGAATGACACGCTGAATGATTTATCAATTCAGGCGAAGTTTCGAGGCCTAAAAACGCTACAGAGTGAAGTTATTGAGGTTTGAAGTTTTTTAGACCAAAATTTCACCAAATTTTCGTGGCCCAACTTGCATAAACGGAACCAAGATCACAACTAAACAACATATCTCTGTCCACCATGGCAAGTACTCCTTCAGACGACATTCGAGCTACAGGATCTGATACTTATCCTCCTATACCGTCGATTACTGAAAGTTGTACAGAATGCTTTCGATTACTTCACTCCCATATCAAAAGTCTCTTTGAACAATCAGGTTACTCTGGAGGATATAGACGTGCATTCGTGACACTCTTTGGACATGACATTGAGTCATTCACTGTCACAATGACCCTGTACTTGGATCAGCTGCAACAACAAATGGACAGAGCAGATTTCTCTGAAAGCTGCTGCACTGCAGCATACGGTGTGATTCTCAAACAACTCGAAGCATTCATTGACTCAAGATTCACAATGGAGTATGATTATGACTCTCAAATGACGAGTAAACAATTTGCCAATCATACTAGATTCGAAGTGGATGCTTTCAAAGACACTTTACTCCAGCTCACTGGGAATGTCAAGGAGTTTATTGAGGCACGTGCACGTCTCCAGCAATCAAGTGACACTGTCATTGTAGAAAGGACTACTAATGAATCTTCAGCAAGGCTTTCTACACCTGTCTTTGATACTGCTCATCAACCAGATAAGGAACAACTCTCATCTCTAGAGAGTCAGGTTAAGGAGTACAGTGAGGAAGGAGTACAGCAGAAACTTATGTTTGAAGACAAGGTAAAGGCATCTCGGGTGCAATCAAGTGATGGTATTGTGGTCACCGAAGGCAGAGGATTAGAGACTGATAAGCTTGATACCACCAAGAGTTCAATGACTCGTGTTACACATGACGTGGAAGCACATATCAGACCGGCAAATGGACAGGTGTCATGTGCTAAGGTACTCGAACTATATGACATGGTTGATGAACAAAATATTCTTAACAAAGTTCAACCAACAAACGATGCCGATTCAGATGTTGTGGACATGGGAAATAGCAATGTTGACCCATGTGAACAACATGTGAAACACAACGAAGTGTCTGTTGAACCTTGTTGTACATCTTCTGTTCTAAATGATGATTATGTGTTGCATGAGAATACTGCCTTTATCCCTGATGATTCATTGACCACTAGACTTAATACCCTTAAAGATCAGGTGACCATATATGAACAACGTGCAAAGTTTGAGCTAACCGAACGAGAGCAGAAAATGGATTGGCAGATGCGTGTATATGTATCAGAACATAACAAAAAGGAAGAAACATTAAAAAGGGAGTTAGAATCTTTAAAAAAACAACTTGATCAGTCTGTTAAACAAAAACAGGAGATACTGAAAAGTATGATAACGCAAAAACTGGATTTTCAGAAAAAGGAAACAAAACTCTTAAATGATTTTTCTTGCCTTAAAACGTTAAAGAATAAGCTTGAAGACAAATTGTACACGCAAGGCCAAACCATTCAAACTGCTCAAATGATACAAAAACATAGGAAGTTAAGTGATGAACATAGTGATAAGGACATAGACAAACCTAAGACCAACTTCCTTAGGAACGGTATAGGTGCTCAGCCTGCGTTATATGATGCAAATATTATGCTTGAGCCTGATCATGCCCCTCATGATGTGAGATCCTATGATGAGATTAATGAGATTGAAGATAGAACTAGGGAAAAACTTTCTGAGAAATTAAAGGATCCCCTGTGCACTGCTAAAAATCTCATGTTTCACTATGACTACGCTGATGATAATCATTCAGCCATTTTTGTTCCTCAAAAGAAAATCCTCTCTGAGAAAGTTTTTTGGAATATTGACATTGAGAAAATGAAAGCTGAAAGACTTGTGGGTAACACACGTACTATCTTTAGGATTGCTGACCCAACTATTTATCCTCTGAAGACACCCATGCACCTTGTACCATTTACTCTTCCCACACAGTGTAATACTCTAATTGGATTATATGTACTAGGTCAACTGTTTAATGATTTTGAGAAAACATGTAAAAAGAGAATTACACCAACGGGGATTACTGAAGGGGAAAGGGGATTTGAGCAAACAAAACGGTGTTACCTAACTGAAGTCATGCGATTTTTCGATCTTCTCAAAGAACACTTTGAGGGTCTTAAAAAAACAATTAATAATGATGTGACTGAAATGAAAAAGGTCTTCAAAGATGTAGAAAATGAGGGAAAACAATTGGCAATTGATCTTAAACATAGTGAAATTGACAGAAAACACATTCTCATTATGAATGAAAACTTGATTGCTCATTGCATTGCACAAGATGTATTCTACACTGTCACCGACTCTGCATTATCTGCTCGTCAATTTCATGAGATGTCGGTTACATTGAATGTTTTCCAAAATCGTGTTGTTGAGCTTGAGGGGGAGAATTTCAAATTACATCAAAAAATTCAAAACGACAACCATGATAACATGGTTAGGCATTTCTCAAAACTAGAAGTTGATAATCTTAACTTACAGTTAAAGTATCAACATCTAGAAGAAAGAACCAAAATCTCAAATGCCAAGACATCCTCGGATGCTCCTGAATTTGATACATGTTTTGAATTAGCCAAACGGGATGAAAAAATTCAAGCTCACACGAACACGATTCGAAAGTTGAGGGCACAAATTGCCCAATTGAAGTCAAACAACAGTGATGTGATTGGCACCCAAAAACCACTGTCTGTAGATTCTCAGAATTTTCAATTTCAAGATACCATCAATAAATTGCAACATGAAAATAATTGGTTTCGTGCTGAAAATTCGAAAGTTAAACTACATTACAAAGAGTTATATGATTCAATTAAGATCACACGTGATATAAACAATGAAAAGATAACTTCTTTGCTTAAAGAGATTGAGAATCTAAAGACTCAGGTGAAAGGGAAAATGCCAATCATCACTTGTCATAATGTTGTTCAAAAGGTTTCTGCTTGTAAGAAGTAAGCAATTGATGTTGTGAATATTCCTCTTCCCCTTAGGAATAATAAGTTAGTTCATAGAGACTATCTTAAACATCTTAAGGAGTGCCTTGACTTGCTTCGTGAAACCATTGAAGAGGATAAGATAGCAAAACCACTTGATGATGCTATTGTAGGTGCCTTCTTTCTCACTAATAGATCTCAGGAACTCTTAGAATATGCTATTGGTACATGTCCTAAAATTGATAGCAAGCGAGATAGGTCTACTGCATCATCATCTATGACTAAGAACAAGCATGTTACCTTTGAGGTACCCTTAGAAACTTCAGATCCCAACACATCAAAACATGTTCAGCAACCTGAAGTGAAAAAGACTAAAATTCCCATTAGTCCGACTACAGGAGTAAATAGTAAGACTAAAGCTAGAGAGTCTAAACCAAGGAGAAATAGAAAGAATTATAGGACTTCACATGCTAAAAGTGTTCCTAAAAAGAAAGTAGACGACCATATGAGGAACATTAAGTCTAACTTGAGCAAAATGAGTCATAATTCAAAACCTAATTCACTTTGCAAAACATGTAATGAATGTTTAATTTCGAGTAATCATGATAAATGTGTTGAGAAATTTCTGAAGTCATTTTACAAACCCCCAGTTATGAAAGTTTGGAGAGCTAAACAAATTAAGCAAGTTTGGAAAGCAACAGGAAAACTGTTTGCCAATGTTGGTTATCAATGGAAGCCCACTAGAAGGAAATTCACTTTAGGAGAACAGTGCCCCTTAACTAGGATAACTAATTCTAAAGTAGTGCCTATTAAGGAATGGAAGCCAACTGGTAGAACTTTCCCTTTGGAGACCCAATGTCCTTTAACTAGGCCCATTGCATCTACTAGTGAAATTTCTACCATTGAAACGAATGAACCTAAGGTCTTAGTGGCTCCAAAACTTGTTTGCACTAACCAACTGGAACCCAACTCAAATTGGGGATCCGACACTCCAAATTTTCTGCTCTCATCTGTTTTCAAATGCAGGTCGTACATTTCGTCCTTCGGTATTTGGACTCAGGCTACTCAAAACATATGATTGGGAATCGCTCAGGGCTAGAGAATTTCGTGAATAAGGTTATCGGGACAGTTAGATTCGGGAACTACCATTTTGGGGTAATTATGGGTTATGGAGAATTTGTTTTTGGTGACAGCTAATTTCCTAGGTATACTACGTGGAAGGACTTGGGTATAATCTGTTCTCTGTTGGTCAATATTTTGATTCTGATCTTGATGTTGCCTTCAGAAAACACACATGCTTCGTCTGAGAATTGGATGGTATTGATCTTCTGTAAGACAGTCATGGCACAAATCTATACACCTTTTCTATCGAAGACATGATGCGGTCCTCTCTTATTTGCCCTCTCTCAAAGGCCTCAAAGAACAAATCGTGGCTATGGCAACAAAGTTTTAATCACTTGAACTTTGGTACCATCAATGATCTTGCTCGCAATAATCTTGTATGAGGTCTACCCAGATTAAAGTTCAAAAATGAACTTCTCCTTTCTGCTTGTCAACTGGGTATACGAAAAAAGAATGCTCACAAACCTAAAATTGTCAACACCAACATGGATGTTCTTTGCACCCTTCAAATGAACCCAGGCAGACCAATGAGTGTGAAGAGTATAAATGGGATGTAATATGTACTCGTTGTTGTCGACGAATACTCTTGGTTTACTTGGGTAAAGTTTTTTAGAACCAAGGACATGACTCCAGAAGTTATCATAAAACTCATCTAACAACTGCTAGTAAGACTCACAAAACCATCAGAATCATCCGGATAAACAATGGAACGGAGTTTATCTACAAACAACTTGTTCTATTTCTCCAAGGCACCGATGTTCCTATGGGCGGAAGCAATTGCTACAGCTTGTTACACCCAAAACCGATACTTGATACATACTCTTCACAACAAAACTCCATATGAGCTGATACATGGCAAGAAACCGGATCTCTTCTTTCTATTTGTGTTTGGTGCTTTATGCTAACCTACAAAATGACAGTCAAGATCTGGGAATGTTAAAAGCTGAAGCTGGTATTGGATTCCTCGTTGGTTATGCTCCAGATAGTAAGGGATACATAATCTATAACTAACGAACTCGATAAATCCTGGAAACCATTCACATCACATTCGTTGAGCTGACTGAGCATACGGCTCCTGTACACATCAGTGCAGGACCCGCGTCTAAACTTTTGTCTCCTGAACCCATCAGTTCAGGTCTTGTACAGCATCCCACTCCTGCAGTACCTTATGTACCAACTACAAATGAGATTTTGAAGATCTTGTTTGACCCAATGATTGATGAATACTTTGAGACACCCACCAATGACACACTGACACCACTAGCTGCCGCTGCTCCTATTCTATGCAACTCAAATGGTCCATCAGTGTCTACTTGAATTGATCAAGATGCTCAATCTGCAAGTTATTCACCATCATCGTCAAATCTTCAATCTCCTTCAGTACATCAAACCAATGCAGTCGACAATTCTTTTGAAGTAAATTCATTTGCTCCTCCTGATAAGGCTTCGTTCGATAACATACTTGCTCCTGAATCTTCATCTGAGGCATCTTCTCTAGGAGATCTTAACATGGCTACATCAGTTCCCTACCCTCAACCACATGAGCATCTCTGATAATGGACCAATTATCATCTAATTGAGAAAGTTATTGGGAATCCTTCTCAACAAGTGTTTGAGGCATCTTCTCCAGGAGATCTTAACATGGCTACATCAGTTCCCTACCTACAACCACATGAGCATCTCCGATAATGGACCAATTATCATCCAATTGAGAAAGTTATTGGGAATCCTTCTCAACCAGTGTCCACATGAAGGCAACTTGCCACATATGCCTTGTGGTGCTCTTATAATTCCATACTAACCAAAGTCGAACCCAAAGATTTCAAGATTGTTGTCTCTAAAGGCTGTTGGTTTGATGCGATGCAAGAAGAAGTTCATAAGTTCGATCGACTTCAAGTATGGAATTGGTATTACCTCCAGACTGTTCAATGATTATTGCTCTTAAGTGGATCTTCAAAGTGAAACTTGATGAGCATGATGTCGTTCTGATTAATAGGCAAGGATTGTTGCTAAGAGATATCGTCTTAAGGAAAGCATTGATTCCGAGGAATCTTTCGCTCCGGTTGTTCATATTGAAGCTATTTGAATATTTCTCGCCGATGCTGCAAGTCAGAACATGACGGTCTATCAAATGGATGTGAAAATTGCATTTCTAAATGGCGAGCTGAATGAAGTTTTTTTATTTCAGTCAACCGGAAAGAATTTGTATATCTTGATCGTCCTACCCATGTATATCGTTTGAAAAGGGCTCTCTATGTCCTAAAGCATGCGCCTATAGCATGGTTCGATGCATTGTCAAAGTTTCTCCTGGCAACCGGACTCTCCAAAGGTGTGGTGGGACAAGTTGAGAAAGGGGTAGTGGAACTTTATTTCGTGAGGACAGAATTTCAGCTGGCAGATTTCTTCACTAAGGCTCTCTCAAGAGAACGATTTCAATTTATTCTCTAGCGCCTTGGAATGAAGAGTATTACGCCAGAATCACTC
>JARVZY010000747.1:0-28610 GCA_030686995.1 Artemisia argyi | reverse complement strand
TGTGAATAGTAAATTGTCGAGGTTTGGAAAATGACCGGAAATTACGAGTTGTGACAATCTTGACCACATCCGTGGTTGACTTTAGTTGACTATTTTTGCCCCAATCACATCACATCAACATAACTCACCCAAACTTATCTCAACCCTTCATCTCACCATCTTCTCCAAGCCAAGCATATTCTTGGAATATTCCTTTCTCTTAACCATATCATCTCATCTAACTCAACCGTGGTACCATCTAACCCAACCTCACTCTCTCACTTCCCTCTCACACAATTTGAATTTCAAATTCAAATCTTTCTCTCTCTATCGCATCTAACATCCACACTTCTTTTCCAAGCAAAAGAATATACCATGGCATATTCTTTCTCTCTTATCTATGCCATGTGAGGAATACCCAAATCACCCCTATCCAATTATCCCTTCTTTCTCTCTTTGATAATTGGTTTCACTAAAACACTTCACAAATTTTTTTACCAAATGACTATTTGAGTTGGTTGACCTTAAGGATGAATAATGTTATGGTAAATATGTGAAGTACAATTGGGGGTTTAGCAAGGTTGGATATTTAAAAGACCAAAATCCCAAAAAATCTTAAGGGGATCCTGGCAGTTGCTGGCGCTCCGACACGCTAGTGACGCAACAGCCTCGTTAAACTTTTACCAAGTTAGGTTTTGGAACATAAATATCCACCATTGCCTCTTGTATTCCTCATCCCTTACAATTATTCTTTCTCTCTAATTTCTTTTCTCTCATTCCTCTATTTCTATCTTGTGCTCTTAATCTTTGAATGAACATCATCTGAAAGAACACATCTTTTGCAAAGGAAGAATTACAAGAACCTAATCCACTCTTGATTGTGTCGAGGGTCTTCTTATATATACCCTTTCTATTAGAATCGAATCTTTAGGTTATGTTAGGGCTTGATTAAACAATCAAGCACTTATTCATTCATTTTGGTTGTAAGAGAAGTCTTGTATCGAGGTGACCAAGCCTAGATCATTGGGGATCTAGTTGGGGTTTGATACTTCCGGTGGGAAGTCTTTGTGGTCTTAGTAGTCTTTCTGGGAAGTCGAATCACGAGATTCGTTTGGGTGGTTTCTGAGGGCGGAATACCATTGGGAGTAGCTCTTCTTAGTGAGCACCAATCTTTGTGCATATCGGTGGAGTGAAGTTGTAACGGTTTGCAGTCCACTAAAACGATTTATACTTAGTGAATAGTATCATGTCGTGTATTCGTAACTGGATGTATGTATGGTATAAACCCCCATCCCGAACCATTATATATCGTGGTGTCATTTACTTACTTGAGATAATGGTTGGTGTTGCGTGACCACTTGTTGATCTTTGAGGCTTAAAGTTTTTAAACAAATAAAAAGTCGAAAAGACCGTATTTACCCCTCCTCTACGGTTCTACAGTAACGAATATTTATAGCGGAAGAATTACTATTGCTTCACGTTGGAATAGTAACTTTGCCAACTTTGTACTAGATAGGCACATACCTAGACTCATAGCTAGAACGTCCTTTTGGTTTACCGGAGTTGACAGTTGAGTGTACCCGTGAGCTACTTTAGTGTCTTGGGAAGGAGCAGTGATTTATCCTCCCAAGGGTTTTCCTACTTAAACATACTAGTGAAAAGTTTCGCCTAAACATCAGAGGACAAGAGCTATGCCCTGTTGGTCTAATCAGAGAGCTGAGAGGTCATTAAGTATCGTTATCCTTGATGAGCCCTATAGTTCAGCTAGATATCCTTATACATACTGCTTACCTGCATCAGCTAGAGAGTACGTAAACTTGACAATGTCTAAGACTTGAACATCTGCCAGAGCTACTTGCTGACATTAATATCAACGAGTCTTCTTAAGCCGCTCCCTATTTTGAACTTTGATGGAGTTGCTCGCCGATTCTTCCATTAGCGAGACTTCTTTATTCTTTTACTGTCAACGAGACTTTCGTTGTTTCATGAGAAAGATGTTCAGAGAGAAAGAGACATTTGTCAGATCTCAGTATCCCTGATGTTACTCAGATACGTTCCTCATTGACTCCGATCAGTGATGTCTTCAGTTGGTTTTCAACATACCTGAAGCTTGATGTTTGAGCTACTCCCTGATTTATCAGAGAGTGTGTGCTCACTGATTTTATCAGTGAGCAACTTGGCTATTTTATGTTCTAATATTTGTGAGGGACAATTGGGACAAATTTTGTCCCAACATTTAATTTATAAATAAAAGTTTAATTTAGTTTTTAATTAAATTTGTTAAAAAAAAAAAAAAAAAAAAAAAAAAGTTGAAAGCTGAGGAAAAATGTGACTATTGCACCTGAAAGGTGATGTAGCGTTGAGGTTGAAGGTGAAAGAGAGGAGTAAAGGATGAACATTGCACCTAATTTTATGCTTAAATGTTTGCCTTAAATAAGCCATGCATGCTTAGACACAAGTTAAAATTATTCTGATTTATTCTCTAAATATCAAGGTTGTTACGTTTACGGTTATTTTTTCCTGTTTTATTTTTTTATTATTATTTTTTTAACCATTTTTTCGACCTTTTAGCTAACTAATCCGCAAGGTTTGAAAGATTACAATCTTACAATTTTCATGTTTGCAAGATCGGAATAGAATCGGATTGGGATAAAAATATCCTACTATAATGTCGTGATTGCTCATATGTGTTATCGTTCGTATATAAACCTAAATATATGTTGATACATGATAACAATAGAAAATATTACCCATTGCGGATTTAAATTACTATGTTAGGTTAATAGTTATAAGACCCGCGCACGCGCGGGGTTTTTTTCTTAAATTTTTACCAAAATAGTTTTACTTGTTGTATTAAACATAAGAATATTATGTTTTCATATTAGGATTATGTATTAGATATTCGTTTCCCACATTAAATCAGTTTTCTTAATAAATTAAGATTCTTTGTATTTAAGGATTATACAATCTATTCTTCTAAAGGTAATTGCACACAGGGAGTTTAGACGTGAATCAAATCTAATTAAGTCAGTGGTTCAAGATTTGTTTTGTTAAAACATTGTAATCATCGGATACCACTGAAATTAAATCTAACAAACACACCCATTTTGATCTTGAATCCTAAGCCTAAACAAATGATATAAAACCTACAAATTATATTTAAGCTTTTTCATCTCTCAAACCATGCATGCCATCAAGTCATCACCACCATGAAAACCATCATCACTTAGTTTATCTTTATAACCCTGCCAACCCGAAAAAAAATAATAAATTAGATGTCCATAGAAACCAACTATCTAATTATGAGAAAATGAAAGAAATAAAGTAGATACCTAAGTGTTCCAATTACTACCGGATTCCGCTCAGCAGCCTCCTCAATCAGTTTGAGGGTAACTGCAAATAAAATTAACTATAACAATAAGCTAATCATAAACAACCTAAGCTTTTTGAGGTGCTTATCGGTTTATTGTGTCGTCAAAACACGATAACTTTATGCGACCATCTCTAGCTTAAATGCTTTTCAGCTTTTTCAAAGATTAGAATTTTAGAGTTCATTACTTAATAGCTTGCGTTTTATACCATCAAGATTTACATAATACATAAACTGAGAGATGTCACTTAAGAGCTAAAAGATGGTCAAAATATTTCTTTTAGATCAATTGATTTTAAAGCAATATAATAGTAAGAACACGAACTAACATCTACATTTTAGTCTCATTAAATATCTTTAAATGGCCTTATTAATACAATAGCATATAGGTAAGTTACATCACCATCATACAATTTGATTTATTGAAGTCCACCTGTTATCATAAAACGATGCAAATCTGTTCTCATTAGAGAATCGGGCTTCTTAACATAACCACACCCTCCATTAGATCGAAACATTCCATGTATCATCCAAAGCGATATTCCATGTCCCTATTTACATATAATGTGTCAGTAACGTAATGTCTGATAAGAAATTTTACTTGGTTATATGAAAAAATGTTATTCTGGCCACTTGAAAACTCACCAGCATATTAAATGCAACCATCTGAGCACCATGCATCCATATCTCAAGTGGTTTGAAATTCGTAGAGGTACCCCATGTTCCCTTTGGCAAAATCCGAAGAATATTCTTTTGAGTAAACCTAAAGATAAATCACCCGTTATTAAAAGACTCCCAAGCTTAATATATTGTTCACCATAACTCTGTAAAATAAAAAGGAACTATAATAGTTACCTGACTAAAGCAATTCCATATTGAGATGCAGCCTTTTGAAGAGTTTGTACACTCAAACTAAGACGTTTACCTTTCCCCTCCGTTAGCGCTTTCCTTAATCCCTTCTTTGCTTTAGCAACATGAATTCCGATGAGTTCATAGGCTGAAAGAATAGAAGTGGCCGAAAGCCTAAATTCCGTGCATAAAAGCTTCTTGTTTGTTTTTATTTATAATCATAATTGATACCCATTCACTTGCAAATAATAAAACTGGACAAAGTGTTTGAAGTCAACTTGACCCGACCACCCTATTTCGACCCCTAACTCGTTTCAGCCAATACAAAAAAAGTGCCTCGTTCTTGTTACCTTACTCACCTACATATCTTGCCACCTACACATACTATTCTATCTGTATCTTTGACAGATTGATTCATGAAGAACCACGTGTTGATTCATGAAGAATGAGTTGTCTATCCAAGTCAGACTCTGATCTAATATGTTCGATTAAGTGAGACATGTAGCTGCTTGTAGAATCCTTTGAGCATGACTTCATATGATTACCCTCATCAGACCCGCCCCTTTGAGTATTCGCATTCTCATTTGCGCTCGAGTAGTGACCATTATCCGTAATTGACAAATTTCTGAGATCATTAAAACCTTTTAAAGATTCAGTTAACCGAAAATTGCCATTTCTTCTAAGCCGACAAACCACCAAGGATTCCTGCATAAACAGAGCCAAATAATCAGTAAACCAATATTCATGAAACACACACTCTTAACTGATTATTAAGTATTTTGTTGTTTTACTGCCACTTTTACATAACATAGATTAACATATCCTTTTTCGTAATGCAACATGCCAACATTATATAAAATTCATAAAAATCTTATTTATCCAGTGATGATAATAATATACCAGTGAAGCGTCACTCATACAATATTCATGCATGATCCATTCCGTTCTCCCCTGGGGACATGGCCAGTGTGGAAAACCAGGGTCCTCTTTGTCCCAAACGGGTCAAAAGTCTTCCCCTAAATATTTATTTAGGACAAGCTTATACATTACTCTATGCGGAAAAATTAGGTAAATATTTTAGTAAATAGAGTTTGGTGATGACATTAAAGACACTAACTTTTTTAGATGACGGTTTTGAAAGAAAAAGAGAATGTGTTTATGGCAACCAGAAGCAAAAGGTTACCCGTCACCCGCCCCACCCGTTTTGCCACCTCTAACTATTAAATTAAGATATTTCTAAAGTAAATTGCTAAAACCATCTAGTGAATCAGTGGAGCACATATAAATTACTGTATATGGAGGATACAATTTATACGAAACCAATTACCAACAACTTTTTCACTTCTGCAATTAAACTGTCAATATTTTCCACGTCAGACCCTTTTGTTGCAGACACACTTTTCTTGCCACGGAAAGCTTCTTCTAATTAAGTATGCATGATAAGGTAACATGCATTTCAAGAATTTGAGGTTAAACTCAGTCCCAAACAGCTTATGTATCTATTTGGTTCATTATTTTGCATTTTTTAATAACGTTACTTGGGTCCTATCACAGAGCAATAGATTTTATATCCACTTATGGAAAGCAAACAAAAAACAGGCAAAAGAATGAAAGATTATCTTTGAAAACAGAGTAGTGTTACCTTCAAACATATTTCTAACTCTAAACATTGTGTGAGCTCTTTCACTTGTTTTTCAAGATTCCCCTTCGCTTGTTTAAGTGCACCATTATCCCTGGGAAGCCTATTAATGTTTCATATAAGAAAAACAATAATGAGAAACCATGGTTTCTGCATCATTGCAACCTAAATGTCTTTGGTCTCTAGCATACAAGTTGAGCAATCTGTAAATCAAATTCTTTGGACGTTTGCTTCAAAAGGTAGATAGCAATATTCGGCTATTAGACCTTGCAGAATAGCTTTATTTATAAACCTACGTGGATAAAATGCATAAAGTATAAACTTAAACACAAAAAATTCCAGATCAGGTTTCAATGAAGATAAGTAGGTATTTTCACATTGCTTTGCTTTTGTGCTGTGTGTATGGACGGGCTGGGGGTGAGAGAGGGAGAAAAAGAGAGTAGAAATGAAGTTTGAACGTTGTCAGTTGTCCTACTAAAGAAAATATTACTAAATTATAGCCACCATTCAAGAAAACTACAATCTCAACATATGACCTATTACTAAAGTCTGTAATGCACATGAAAAAAGAAAACTGAAAGAACACTTGTTATTATTTTTGCTACATTAACTAACCTTTTAAGCGTTTTTAACAATTTTCAGAACAGCAAATCAAAAGAACCGCATTCAATTCAGATAAATGGGTCCGTATTGAAGTAAAAATTAAACAAATTCAAAAGCGTGCATGATATACCTTCCGTGGATTGAAACTCCTCCAAATTACTTGGTAAAAAGCAAATGTTGTTCTGGTACCTACAAAAACAAAGAAGCAATGTCACAAAGCTAACTAATTTATCCATATTCACAAATCACAAAGTTGAAGCAATTTTGGTTACCAATAATTGAAAAAGGTTTCAGGCCCTAAACTCTGTAAATAAAGAAAAAATTAATGAATTGACCTGTGAATCATAAATATCAGTTTATGATGAACATGGATAAAATAAGAATAGATAAGAGGTCCCCATCTTCTAACTTCAACTAACCAACATATGATCCAATGACATTCTAAAAAAAATATGATACAATAAAGATTTAAAATTGACCATAGACCATTAATAACACCTCAATTTGAAGAATTGAACGATTAAATTTAAAACCCTAAAACAACCCACCTTTGTATTGTGTTGCGTTTGTAATGATTCAAAGTAGTTGACAATTAGTTTGAGTGTTTAGATGAATTAAACTAATATGGTTTTTTATTAGATTTGTTGGGAAAGTGTTATTGGTATATGTTTTTGCATCGTTGGGGGAGAAGTAAAGGGAACAATTAGGATGCCCGTGTTTTTAATTTAACAAATACACTTTGCCCCAAAAGTATTAACCGCATCTTAAGTACATGTGTATTTCTAAGTTTTTTTTTATGTGAGCATAAAAACGTTTTTTCAAGATTTGTGAAGCAAATTAGGAAATAATTATATTTAATTATCTTTTAAAATCGAAAAAAATCCAAATTAAAAAAAAAATACCAAATGAAGTATGATTTGATTTTTTGAAATGAAAAAGTCCCCAATAGGGATTTTTTTTTTTTTTTTTTTATTATATAAAAGATTAAAAGTTTTGGATGCTAATGTCGTCGTCAAATAACCTACAAAATTTGTGATTATGGGATGTTTAAAAGACTAATATCTTGTTACTAAATTCTATATAACTTAATATATAAGTAGACAAATTTTAGCCGGAGAATTCGAGCAAAGTGACATCAGACTGAATTGAAATTTTACGATCACATGGTTAAGATAACGATCTTAGCAAAATCCAATACTTTAGAATGATTCTATGTAAACTAGACACATTTTTATGTATAATATTGTAAAATCGGAAAGTTTAAAAGTTAAGATCAACAAAAATGTATGTTTAAGTAGAAATACTAAAAAGTTACTTCACACATCCCATAAGAGCCTACGGAGTGGTAACGCCTCCCCAGTGTTATTGAGCATGTGAAAAAAAAAAAAAAAAAAAAAAAAAAAAAAAAAAAAAAAAAAAAAAAACGGCTTTGATACGTTAGAACCATTTCTAGGTGTGATGCGTTGGTCTTGCGTTTCCATTTGCGTTGCAACGCCTCTTTGCCCAAAACTAGCTGTTTGATTCAAAGTAAATAATAATAATAATAATACAAAACACCCCCCAACTTTTAATTGCAATGGATAGTTTTATTTATTTTTTATTATTTTATTTATTTTTATTAAAAAAAAAAAAAAAAAAAAAAAAAAAAAAAAAAAAAAAAAACCACTTATATTAACCCATCTTGTCTAACCCTTTTACAAACACAAAATTAAAACTATCTTTATATCCAAAAAAAATTCTTTCGCAATAAATCCACATCCAACTTACGCCACACATGTGAACCTTTCCGATATAGAAGATAAAGCCGATGCTTTAGCAATTATTGCCGCCTATGAGTACCAGCGAATACAAAAAGAAGAAGCCCAATCATCTCTTTGGTTAACCCGTAACCTAATTCCCCATGAACGTGAGCTTGCAGAGGAGCGTGTGAAGGCCAATTATTTTAATCCAGGTTCCTCCTAGAGACTTTCGTAGAAGATTTCGTATGAGCCGAAAATTATTTCTTGAAATAGTTTCGGTATTGAATCATATACTGCCGATCCTCTTCCGGATAATTTTGCATACTTTAAACAAGCACCCGATTGTACTGGTCGGATGAGTATTAGTGTTCTCATGAATTGCACTATGGCCATACGCCAACTCACTGGATGCATTCGATGAGTATTTGCAAATGAGCCCACGTACCGGACGTGATTGTCTAGATAATTTCAATATGTGCATTATTGATTTGTTTAAGCAAGAGTTTTTAAGAAAACCAAATATTCATAACGTTCAAAACCTATATGCGGCACATGAGCGTGAACATGGTTTCTCGGGAATGCTTGGTAGCATCGACCGTATGCATTGGGAATAGAAAAATTGTCCGGTGTCATGACAAGGGCAATATGGTAGGGGTGATAAAAAATACCCAACTATAATGCTTGAAGTTGTTGCGTCGTATGATTTGTGGATTTGGCATGCATTTTTTGGTGTAGCGGGTGTGAATAATGATAATGTTTTAGATAATTCGCCGTTGTTCGATGGCATGCTTAATGATGAAGCCCTTGTAGCTCCGTATGAGGTAAATGGAGTTGCGTTTGAAAAAGGGTACTACTTAGCCAATGGAATTTACCCACAGTTGGCTACTTTCGTCAAATCATTCACAAATACCGTTGACGATAAACACACTTTCTTTAAAAGGTGACAAGAAAGTGCACGAAAGAATATTGAATGTGCTTTTGGTGTTCTCCAAGGACGATGAGGAATAATACAACAACCAGCACGTGCTTACCAGGTTACCAAGATAAGTAGAATTATGTATTCTTGCATCATATTGCATAACATGATTTTAAAAGACCAAAAGTTTGCACTAAGTGAGTAAAAGAAATTTTCAAGAATCCGGCTAGACACATGCAAGACAGATGGATTGACAGATGTGATAAGCGTCGTCGAAAGACAAAAGAAATGTGTGATAGAGATGTTCATCTTAATCTCCAGCGCCATCTTATGGAGCATATTTGGCGTGAACGTGAGAATTTTATGAAAGTAGATGACGACTAGTTTAACTTATTTACTTATCGTATTTTTAATTTCCTATTTTATTTTGTAATTTCTTTTATGTCGTTTTTTTAATGTAATGTTTTTTATTTCGTATTGTAATGTTTAATTTTATTAATGAAGTATTTGAATGTTTAATGAATGAAATTGTTGAATGTAGAATTTGTAAATTATAATTTTAAAAACAGGCGGGTCTCAGAAAGTGGTGTTATTGGGTGTTATGATTTACTGGTGTTTTTTGGTGTTGTGTTATTTGGTTTTGAGATAGTGTGGCGCTGAGTTATGTAATAACTCAAGTTATTACTCCCTAGGCTCTAATAAGTGGCGCTTTGAACATGCGAAAAAAATTAAAAAAAATTCCACTAACGACATTATTAATAGAAAAAATATCTACCCACTAAAGTTTTTTTAATTGATTAAATATAAAGAGAACTTATTTTGGTACAACCCAAAAATATATATGATGGGAAAATGTTAGCTACAATATTTTGTAGTTAATTCTCTACAATTTTCAACACTTTTTATATGAGTCTTTGAGTTTTTTGTAGGTCCTTGATTTTTCTTGTGGTTGGTTAAGTGTTTTATTGTGTAATTTTAAAAGAGGAATATAGCCAATTAACAACAATAATTATAATCAAGATATTTCCATACATGATAATGCTTATTATGGAAAGAATGATATAAAAGAATGGTTTCCATTGTATGGTCCGGTACTTTCTTGAAGAAAAGTAGTTACTTATTTTGGTATGACCTAAAATATAGTTCTTAACGCTTATTACGAAAAGAAGAAAAAAAATGGTTTCTATCGTAAAGTATTGCTAAAGCTTCTTACAATATTCTCCTACTAATACTCTTACACAACAATATTATATATAAATTCTTCACATATTCTTTTTTTACATTCAAACAGTTAGTTGTGACAATTGTTAAAATCATGTGAGTATTAGGATAAGTACTAGGTTTTGATAAAATTATTTATATTTATCAATTCTCTTTCATCGTATGGTCCACGAAGGTACTTTATTGTAGAAAA
Organism: Artemisia argyi; assembly: GCA_030686995.1. Taxonomy (NCBI): domain Eukaryota; kingdom Viridiplantae; phylum Streptophyta; class Magnoliopsida; order Asterales; family Asteraceae; genus Artemisia; species Artemisia argyi. Next base: position 18,101 of record JARVZY010000747.1, on the reverse strand, counting down.
GTAGTTAGTGGGATAGGGGTTATTTTTTTTGCTTTAATAAATCATTTCCCATCCAATATTGGGGTCTACTATTATCATAATAAAAGGCCAAATGCATTTGATGCTATAACAAAACAGATAAAGAAACATCAATTTTTAAAGACAAAGTGTGTTAGTAGTGATGGAAGGCAACCCTAGTTCATCGTGTTCAAGGGTTGATAGAAGAACAATTGAGAAAAATAGAAGAATTCACATGAAGGCTCTATACACCAAACTTCATTCTCTTGTTGCTCATGACTCTTCTAGGGTTTTTATTCTCTCTCTCTCTCTCTAGGTCTTTATCTTAATTTTATGCTCAATAAACACCACACAAACTGGTCAGGAAATCTTAGCAACATATGTTGTGTTGTCTTCTAACGACTGTTATATGTCTTTGACACTTGGCTAGAGTCTATAAGTGTAAGATTGTACTAAATGTTTGTTGAGTATCCCACAATTGAAGTGACACCTCTTTCATCATATCATAAAATGTTCAAATTTTGTCTACTTTTATGCATGCTTGAAAATCTGTTTACTTACAGTAGATTGTTTCAATTCTTACTCAGGTGTCATACAACTCAGAATTGGTGGAAAGTAATAACAGTTTCATATAAATGGAAGCTTTCTAGCTTGACATAATTAACTTATTGATCTTTTGACATCATATATTAGGATTTGATAATGCAGGCATCTTTCCTATCCTTATAATTGGCAACAACAACAACAACAACAACAACAACAAAACAAGAAGCTAAAACAGAATTCAGCCATTAATTAACCAAGCTTTGGCTACTTCCCCTTCATAGTTTAGGGCTTTATCTTAGGTTCCTTGGGTTATCTTCTATCTTATATTAGGGCTATGTGAGTAGTGTTTCGGAATGGGCTTTTCAGGGCTAATTAAAATCTTGAAGGTTAAGTTTAACTTTTTAAATTGATAAATCTTGAGGTTTTCGTAATGAGATTAGTCATACGTTTCTTTTATCGGAAAAAATTGAGGTTGTTACAGCTGAATCTTGATGGTCTTTCTTTTTTTTTTTTTTTTTTTTTTTTTTTTTTTTTTTTTTTTTTTTTTTTTTAATATACTCAATCATGTCAACCAGAAAAATCTTGTGTTAACTAGTGCAACTCTTAAATGCTGCAGGAAATGACATCCCTACCAGATCAGCTACACGAAGCTGCAAATTATATAAAGAAACTCCAAATCAAGCTTGAGAAAATGAATGAAGGAAAGAATAATTTAATGGGAATCAAGAAACTTGAAATTAATAATAATCATAAAATCAAATGCTTGAATATGATGGTGGGGCAAGCAAGAGCGCCTCAGATTGAGGTTCGTGAAACGGGCTCATCTCTTGAAGCGGTTCTCATCACTGGAGTGGACTTTCAGTTCTTGTTCAGTGAAACAATCCGTGTGATTCATGAAGAAGGTTTTGATGTTGTTAACGCCGGATTTTCGATCCTTAACGATACTGTTTTCCATACCATACATGCTCAGGTATGTCTTATTAAATATACACTTTTTTTTTTTTAATTCACATTCATATGATTTGTTCTATAACAAGCTTGAAACTTTGTTGCTTAGTTCTCTTACTTAACAAGCTTGAAATTTAGTGTTGCATCATGCATGAATTGACACATTTGAAAAAATAAAAAATTTGCTTTTGGTGTAAATCTGTAATTTACTGCAGAGTATACATTAACAAGCTTGAAAATTAGTGTTTGCCTTAATAGAAGATTAGAATCCATTAATTGAAGTTCAAAAGAATGTAGTCGTAAAAATATTATTAAGGTAGGAGCTCAAAGTGGTTAACATTGTAGTCGTAAGTAGGTATGTTATGGTAGGACAAGCTTCATTACAATTTTACGGCATTAATCACCAAAATAATCTTAAAAGTACTTGCACCATATCGAATCTGAAAACTATATGAATTACGTTAAGAAGTGAGTGTACAGTCATGAACTTATCAAATGAGTTCAAACATAAAAGCCCATAAAGCTAAGCCCATTTTATTAACTTGCAACTTCTATTTATCTCACAAAATAACAACTTTTTATGATGTTAGAAGCATGTTCTAAACCTTAATTCGCTACTCTACTGCCGTCATAAAAATATTCTTATTATTTCACAAAGACATATTGTTGTGTCTGCTTTCTTGATAGAGTGTCATCACTACTTCTCGTTGTTTAACTTTCAATCCACACGAATGTTTTCATTCTCGATATAATTTTTACACCACCTCTAGGTTGCGTCTCTCTGGGCCTTATAAAACTACTATTTTTTAGGGTAAATTGCAAAAATGGTGCTTCACGTTCTACGAAATTGCAAAAATGGGACCGAGACAAAAAGTAGCGCAAAAAAGACACCAACGTTCCGAATTTTCGCAAAATCGCCACCGAGAGGCCTTTTCCGTTAGTTTTCCCGTTAAGTGCCACGTCCATGAGGGTAGTATCGTCATTTTACTGTTCATACTTATTAAATTTGCCGCCATAATCACCTCTGTGCTTGGTATCAATGTGATTAGACCTCAATGGCTAAATTTGCAAAGTAAAATCAAACCTCTACCCCCATAAACCCCCTACAACCCACATCTTCTCCACCACGACTCGAGTTGACCGGTGTAAAAAAACGATTACGCAAAAAATGCAATTACCGCAAATGTCAAAAAACACAGCCATCATAACCACCACCATAACCACAACAACCACCACCAACACTCACCAGGAGACTTCAACGTTGGTGACAACAACTATGACACAACGCCCACAGCAAAGGCCATGTCCCCTTTGTTTCTCAGAAGACACTAAGTTTTGCTACTATAACAACTACACCACATCGCAGCCGCGTCACTTTTGCCGTAGATGCCGCAAACACTGGACCCATGGCGGCGTGCTCCGGGACATCCCTGTTGGAGGTGGTAGCCGGAAAAACACAAAAAGGAAAAACCCCATGAACCCCACCATCACTTCGGCTTATGTTACCACGTTTGATCAGCTGGAGTACCAGGACTACCATAGTATGATGTCGCCTCCCCAGAGCCTGCTGCCGCCTACCCAGGGCCTGCCGCCGCCTCTACATGTGGATGATGCCAGTGATGTGAGTGTTCCGGATGAAGAGAATGGGTTTGTGTCGTCGTTGTTGGAGGATGTTTGTTTTGAGGAAGGTGTCTGGCCATTTTGTGGCAATTAGTGTAGTTTGTTAGTTGATGTGTTAGTTTTAGTGGTTTATGTACCGCATCCTTTTGGTCCCGATCTTTTGATGAATGGTAAATGATATGGTTGTAAATGTAACTTACCTTGATCTTTTGTTTTGGATACTCGTTATATTTGACTTTTGCACATAGGACCCAGAATTGCCCAAAATGGATCAAATTGATTGACAACCATTGAAACTAGTTAAGAACTTAAGATTACATAATCTTCCACTAAAAGACCATAGCAGAAGCATAACAATTTATTGATCTTTTGGCTAATTCATAGTTGTTATATTTACATAGGACCCAGAATTGCCCATTTTGACAATCATGTTTGACTTTTGCACATGATTGTACATGCACCAAAATACCCATAATTGCCCAAAATGGAACTAAAAAGAAGGCACAAAAATAATGCGCATGCTCAAAAATACCCAAAATTACCCAAATTGACAATCAATTTTGACTTTTGCAAATAACATTATGGTTGACTTTTGCAAAAATACCCAATGGTTGACAAGCAAAACATAATAAATCAACACAACAAAACATAGATGACATAAACATAACAAAATCTGGTATGGTAACTCGGTTGAGTTAGTAGCAGCAGCGAGTTCCTCAAGAAGGACAAATTGAGACATTCTTTTGCTAAATTTGATTCAAAATAGTTTTACTGTGTTTGTTTACTGGATGGATGAGGAAGTTACTCGGGGTATAGGCTTTTAAATAGGCGTGGTAGTACATGTGAAACTGTGTTTTAGGCGTGTTTGGGTAATAAATGAAAAACGTTTGGGTTACCAAGTTTTTGGCATCCCAAAATTGCCAAGTTTTTTTGCTTCCATTAGATTTGATAACATGTTATGCAACCATTGAACCTAGTTAAGATTACATAACCGATACATAAACATTAATAAAGTAAACATTGTTATAAATGATCTACCATAGCAGAATCACAACAATTTATTGACCTAAACATAAAAGCATAACCATTATTTAGCATCATCCTTGGGATTCTTGTCAGCATCATCCTTGGGTTTCTTGTCAGCAGCAACCTTGGGTTTTTGTTAGCCATCAGTCTTCGCCTCTTGATTGATCTTCCTTGGTCTTCAAACTTGTCCTCTGCGATCACTCCATCTTACCCAACTCCATTTTTTTCAAGCACTTGAACTGGCTCATCTTCTTGTTTAGCAACCTCTTTGTCCTTAATCACATCTCCTTCAACAACTGGCATACATCCCTTATTTCCAACTACTAGAGCACACTGATCATCTGGTATCACAACCACATCACGAACTATTTGTTCACCATCATCACCATCAACACCATCAACATCCAAATTTGCAAACCTTTCTTCACCAACGATCACAAGTGGAACCAAACTGAAACTAATTGGTTCAGCAAAAATAGCATACACCTATGTTCCTTCTCCAGCTGCAACTACGTCATCAAGTTCATCCAATGCTTGATCTATTTCAGCAAACATGTCACTAATCTCTTGAGGCTCTTGAGGCTCTTCAATCGCATGCATCTCTTCAGGTTCAGGAACATCAACTAAATGGTATGGATCATCAGTACAGTCAACATTTTTTCCTTGATCAACCTCTTCATCACTAATCCATGTGTGAAGATCTCCTTGCTTTCCACTAATAGTACAGCCATCACTTGTGTCATCATAATAAGCATCATCAAATTCGACCACATCTGTGGCCTCCAGGGAATCCTCACTTGAATCCTCCACCATAAACTCTTGGTCAATCTCTACCAATAACCTCCTGAATTCAAACTCATCACTCAGCCTCTTTGAATGATTTTCAATCATTTTTCCAGCACAAAATGTTGGTAGGAAGCCATTGTCAGAATCAGAATCATAAACAGGTCCAACCTTATCAGGTTGCCTTGTCTTATGCCACTCTAACAATAGTAATTTCCCACTGTTTCAAGTCTCACCATCAACACCCCTTCCAGCAGCCTCATTCATATCATCATCCACTATTTCTTCTATCACCACACCCTTGCCCTTAGTCATCATTCGATCCATCATCTCACACTCAACAATTGAAACATCAGTTTCAATATACAACTCCAATTGTGTAAATATAGGAACATACTCCACAAGTGTCTTCACATCTTCGTTAGACTTTAGTGGTAGCAAACCATCATCCAGTGACTCCCCAGGTAACCTAAAGTAAGTATACACAAGGGTACGATCCGTGTAACCCAAATCCTCTAACATTTTGTCCAATAAGCCCATGGAGAAAACGTCACAATGAACTCCGTCAAACCAATCTATATCTCCAAAGAGATAGATTCTCCCTTATGTTGAGGTAAATTGACCATTGTGATGGATTTCCAAAGTAAACATTTTTTTCATTCAATGCAATGCAACACATATAAACAATCACTAACTTCGAATAACAATAACAACTTTAAATGGAAAACAAGAAAATGGAACAGAATAGGCTTACCATATAGGACTCTTAAATCAGGTATCTTGGAACTGCGTGCATGATTTTGCCAAAGCTTACCCATTCTCAAGATCTTTACCTGTGAAATTATTTTTCTCCTTGGAAGAAATTGAGACCCGTATATAAAGTATTGCTCTAAAGGACTAAATTTATAAAACAAAACACTGGCAACTGAAGTTATTGGCGGGAAAGGGGTAAAATGACGATACTACCCTCATGGACGTGGCACTTAACGGGAAAACTAACAGAAAATGTCTCTCGGTGGCGATTTTGCGAAAATTCGGAACGTTGGTGTCTTTTTTGCGCTACTTTTTGTCTCGGTCCCATTTTTACAATTTCGTGAAACGTGAAGGACCATTTTTGCAATTTACCCTATTTTTTAATTGTCAGATTAAGCATATACTTTGTTCTTTCTCTTTGAGACGTTACTATTTATCTATATGTGTACTACTTATAATAAAGATTAGACTCTCTCTCCTACTAAATTTTTAACATTTCCTAATATATATTTTAAGCAAATACAACTAACTAAGCTATATGTACAATTAATTTATGCATCAACTCTTACACATATTGACCGGTCAATACTTGTAATTAATATAATATTTAAAACACCCCTTTAATAAAAAGTATCATTTATAAACAACAATGTACTAACAAAAATAAGGTGATAAACACTCTTTTCTTAAAATTTGTAAGACATTTCATGAATTATTATTTTTTTAATAATATACTTTTTTTATTACATTGGTATAAACTTAAAACTATCGTCCTACATAAAGTTATTTTCAAAGAAAACGTGTAACCGAAAATATTTCGCTTGCCATAAATTAAATTTTAAGGTATCCGCCGCTGCATCGCGCAGGTACCGTGCTAGTTCTATTTAACGTATGTTAATAGCTCTTTTCAAAAAATCTTATATACGTATTCAAGTTTATTAGTTACGAGCATTGCAGAACCTGTGCTACGCACGGGCTGAGAATCTAATTGTTAATCGTGTATTCTTTCTGTATATTGGCGAGTGTATGCTTAATTATTATTTAATATGTTGTATGAAATGTTTTAACTTTGTTGTATAAAATTTTAAAAATGTTTGATGTTGTTTTTGTTTTGTGGTATTGTATTTTATATATGGGCTTTTAGTTATTAAGTTGTGATAGCTTTGTTTCTTTTGGCCTATTACTTAATTGAATGATAAAAAATATGCCTTTGTTTCTTTTGGTCTATTACATTGCCCTACGATACTTGTCTATTAGACGGTTTTTGCTTGGTAATATGAAGCACACGGCGTCTAACTAATTGGTCATAGTTCAATATGCGTTTAATTTTGCCTCTCAATAAGCACACTTGCACTTCGCAAGTAATTGATCAATAAATTGAGAGTAGCTTACAAAGATGATTGCTATTCTTTTTTCATACTTTATTGCATGGTTAAGATTCATTGTATTAGAAGTTTCTCTTAGTTGTTAAAATCACTTTAAAAGCACCCTCCAAATCAGTATAAACACAAATAACGTTGTCCTTTAATGATTCCAAAAACAAATAACAAAACTAATATTTTTTGTTCTCGACTTTTTAATTTTCTTGAAATAGTGATTGAGTATAAAAAATTATTGCCTAACAATGACATGGCGTATATGCTTATAGCGTGGAAGTTTATTATATGACGAACATTCATTCATACTTTTTTATTTAATCGAGTTTGAATTTTATATTTTAGCATGATCACGATGATAAAAAGGTTAAAAAATATAACTTTCACATCATGAGATTACAAAATTAAAGCCCAGGTTAATTAATCCTCCAACAATTCAGTATATACATATATGGATATCAAAGAGTCAAAAAGATTAAATGCAAACAAAATATTAACATTCAAATCCATCCAACTATTGAGTGTCGCAATGGAATCATCAATAAAATTTATGATAATGAGACTGATTAGAGGATGATTCAGCTTCATATATTGCAGACAACCGAAACATAAAGGACCGAACAACCAACCGAGTTTGACTCGATGAATATCTTTGCATTCTATTGGTTGAGCATGTTTTCGACACTCCTAAGCTCGAAGACGATTGTTGTTGGCATCTTTCTTGTGAGGAAAGCTTTGCATGAACATAATTGTTTCTCGGTAGTGATCGGTCTCTTGTTTAATCTTTTCTTCTTTCTCCAAGTGGACTTTAAGTTTCTCTTCGTCATATTTTTGTTGTTGCAACTCGAGTTGAGTTAGTTGTTTTGCTTTCTTCCTCTTCTTTTTATTCTAATTCTTTTTTTTCCTTCATCCATTCCGTGACATTTGGAAAATTGATAATACATATAACAATAGAACTTAACTTTATCCCCCACGAATACTTTTTTTAAGAAAACGAAATGAATGAATCATTAACAACACATATATTTTGTATAAAATCAAATACATTTTACATGTATAAATATATTTTGTAAAAGGGAAAAGAAAAGACATACGGTTGTTGGTGAAGATATCATCTCCTATACCATCTTCTTGCTCAAACCTATCATGCAAAAACAACACATACAAGATTACTAAAAATCAATCATTAACAATACAATCACAAACAAATACCCATATGTCAGCATGTTTGCCAACGTTATTAATCATTTTGGAGCTGCTCATTACACACGACAACAACCAAAACTAAACTTAGTATCATATCACATTACCAAAAGAAACAATTCAAATAAATAAATATACATCACAACCATTTTTCAATAACCTTCTTCATCAACGACTCATGCACGCCACGATGACTAAAATGAGTTTGGTTGAACGTGGTGTCAGCGGCGGAAACAGTTGATGTTGGTCGGTTCCGGTGGATGTGGCGGTGGAATAATTTGTTGTGTGTTGCTAAATTTTGCTATTTATGCTCAAAAGAAGTAGTTGAAAGAGTTACCAAATTAATTTTTCTATTAAAGATCAAGTAATGCATACTCCAATAATTAAACTAGACTCTCCAAATGCCTTATTTCATGTAACCTCTACAATCATAAGTGCCTCAATGAATACATGAACACTTCGGATGCCCCTCATAAACATGAACGCTTGACATGGACGTGCCATTAATCTTGATTAGATCAAGTAATGCATACTCTAATAATTAAAATAGACTCTCCAAATGCCTTATTCCATGTAAATCTACAATCATAAGTGCCTCAATGAATACATGAACACTTCACATGCCCCCTCATAAACATGGACGCTTGACATGGACGTGACATTAATCTTGATTCTCGCATGGCTACATTTTTCACTTCTAAAAACTATTTCATCAATGCTCCTCAAAAATTTGGTGTCATTAATACTCCCCCTAAAATTTTAGAACTCAATCTTATATATTTATAGATTACTATTTCTATTACTCAATTATATGTTGACCTTGCTCAGGTTTGACAATATGATACAATAAATGTTTTTGTATTTAATTGGCTTGTAAGCATGTTATTTTGAATTTTTTAATTTTGTATTCTTAAAATGTCTTAGTACATTTAATGGAAGGATTGTGATCCATCCATTAGTGATAACATGCCTAATTTTATGACTAAAAAATATTATTATGCATTTGGCAAAATCAATTGTAAATTTGAGGAGAGAGACATTATTCAATCCATGTGTTAAACAATGAATTGATACGCATAATAATAGGCACATGAATTAGGTTTTGAATTAATTATCAGTACATTGTTAGAATAATTTTACTTTGTAATACAAGAATTTTAAGTTTTCAACTAATGCATAAAATTAATACAAGTATTGGATTCACTATGATTAAGCTTTAATCAATGTTCCAAATTATGTAAATTTACAGGTCGGAGAGAAATATGCCCAAGAAAATGGAGCTTCAAGGATTAAAGAGAGACTGAGTAATATTGTTTATGGCATTTAATCAATACTGCAATGGAATGCTTACTTTTAAGTCACTAAAATTATCGGGAAGATTGTTAAGCTAGGTGATTATGTGTGATTAGGATTCAATATCTCCGTACTGACACTAGCTATTAAATTATTTGTTATTTGTCTATCACTAGAGATGTTTGAAAACCATATTCAACTTGATAAGTTCTTGTCGGATATTGATCCTTTTTATTTTTCTATCAATGTACTCGCACGTTGCGGGTGTCGAACATTTTATATTTAATAAGTTTGGCGTTTATTGTTTTTGATTATATGTTTTAAATGACAGTGATTTTATGTATTGCGAGAATTTTGAATATTAATAACTTTAAGCAATATCAAACTTTATCATACAAAAATAGTAGGGTATCCATATGACGTTATGGCAATATAGAAGCGGCAATTAGTAACATTACGGAAATAACTAGTCCAAGTGGTTGTCAATAGCCTGTAGTTGCAAGTAACTGACAGATGGTATGATAACCCCATTACATTGATATATTTGCACCGTATAGAATTTTGAAAAGTATTTGTATCATATAAAAAGATGAATTTACAAATACACACCCTGAAAAGTTTATTTTTTTGTACGTTATAATAATTTTGTTCATTATATTTGTCTCACATAGGTGTTATATAAACTCGTACCAATCTAGTTTTTTTAGGTTTATTTTGTTGTGAAATTCCAAAGGGTCTCACAGTTAGTTTCGGAAAGCAATCTTTACGATTTAGCAATATTTATTTAGAGATTTTTAATTTTATTATCCATTTTGCAATTCTATTAACTTATTTGTATATTTATGCATTAACAATTGTATTAATTAAAAAATATAATAAAAGAGTCATTCATGCCCGTGCGATGCACACAGGCTCTGATTCAACCGTTTTAGTATTGGTTTATTTTTCCAAAGAAATACTTGTAAAAGTATTTCCCCCGGCCGTGTCCCAGCGAAGGTGTGAATGGAATTTGAAATTCCCAGTTCGTGAAACGTGTCGTGAAAGTGGAAAAAATGATTTCAAAGAGATTACTCTAATAAACATGAAAATGAAGCACAATTAATCACTTAAGCACGTAATTCAAATAAGGCAACCTAAAACGTAACGTAGAATCAAAACCGTAAACTTAAACGCAAAATAAACGTAAACGCGCGAATTAAAAAGTGAATTTGGAGCTATACTAATCCTACGGGCTTGAAAATAATTTTTCTAAGTCAAAAATGATAAAAGAAAATTTTGATAAAAAGAAAAATATTTTTTTGACTTTTTATTTAATTTTTATGGATTAAAAACTAATTTAACTAATTAAAAATTAAAAGAAAATGGAAATTAAGTGAGAAAAATACAAAATAAATTTTGAAAATTCTAAAATAACTAGAAAGTAATTTTAAAACTGAAAATATTTTTTTTTTGGCTTTTTGTATAATTTTGTGAATTAAAAACTATTTAAACTAATTAAAAAGTGATTAAAATTCAAAGAAAATTGAAAATAAATGGGAAAAATGCAAAATTAATTTCTAAAAATCTTAAATAATTGAAAACTAATTTCTAAAATATTTTTGGATTTTTTTAGGCTTTTTCTAATTTTTTTGGGATTTTTGGTAATTAAAAAGTATTAAAAATTGAATAAAAACTACAATTAAATAAGAAAAATAGCAAATGAATTCAGAAAAATATGAAAAATTCAGGAAAAATCTACAATATTATTCTAAACCTAGGAAAAATTTTAAAAAGTGAAAAATAAGCTGAGAAAGTTCAAAATGGACTAATAAGCAGTTGGATTAAGCACTCATAATAAGCAATTCACAACCAAACAACACCAAACTCTCAAATCAGCTTCTAGCAACTAAAATAAGTGCAAAACATCAGGAAGAGCACACAAAATAAGTTGGATAAGCACTAAGCAAGTTCAAAAGCTAAATAGATTAGTAGGCTTACTGGTCCTACTTCCTAGCTGATTTTTTAAGACCTTAATAAGCTTATTGATGAAACCTAAAAGCAGATTCTAAATCCTTGAACTACTAGCTACTTAAAAATACAAAAAAACCTAAATCTAAAACTTATTTGACCCCTTAATTTGACCTGAGATCAGGTGAGTTTAGAGCACTGGTCATGAAAATCAGTTGAAAGAGGTAGTTTGTGGATTGATTTTTACCTATCAACTGTTAATGAAAATGTTTGAAATTCCGAATATATCAAGTCTGCACTACAAACCAGCCCTAGGAACAATGTTTAAGAAATTTAGAAGCCAAATGGTACCCTAAGACGCCCCTAGATCAGGTCCGTGCCAAACAGATTTGTGCCTAAGTTGACTATTTAAAGGACAATTTCCATGTGACTTTTATAAAATTCTACTGGCCCTAACTGATTATAGGTGATATATCAAGCTAGTTTAACAATTGATTAAGCTACATGCAACTAAACTCTATCAAAATCCTAGGGTCATTATAACAGTAACACTTATATGAAATCAGTAGTGAGACTAGAAATGGATTTTGACTTTTGTCTTAACAAACTACAATTTATATGCCTAAACTAACCTAAGTATACCTAATGTGAGATACCTAAACTAAATTTACTACCTGTAATCCACTGGAACACAGTTAAATTTACCAATCCAAACACCCCTGTATCAAGCTGTTTTAACTATGTTATATATGCATATTTAACCCTTAAACTACCATACTGATGATCATAGCTGATTACTTAACTATTTTAGGGACTAAAGGAACAAAAAAATTTATCAATTAACAACTAAAACTCAATTATGCAGATAAGACTATAGTAAGGCAGTGGGAATGAACTTTATGCAAAATCTCAACACAAGCACAAATATAAGCTAAAGTAAGATATAACAAGCAGGTATAAGCTATAAACTATACTATCTAAACTAAAATGCAAAAACTAAGCTACTAGTAAAGAGAATGCAGAAATTAAATAGAAAACTTACTTGAGCTAATCTCAGCTTAACTGAGGTATTATCTGACATAGCTTATCTTTAGATAGGCCAATTACTTCCACAACTTTAATTGGACTATCAAATAAACCCAACAATCACCAAATTCTATATGAGCTACTACAGTTGACTTTTATTGACTTTGAAGCATAATTTTAATTGGAGCAGTACCAAATAAATCAGACTAATTAAAAACTGATATGAGCTCATGAAAGTGAAATTTAAAGCTTAAAACAGTTTGTAAATCATAAGAGAACTAAATTGGAAGCATTGAAATTAAAGTTGAACAAACATTTAAAATGAAACTAAACTTATATTAAAACTCTTGAATGATTACAACTTGAAAGTTTGAAAACAATACAATAAACTGAGACTAACTACTAGCTAATTTAACTGCCCTACTCCTACTCCTAAGCTACTGATTTCATATGAAGTGAGGATAGGCTATTTATAGCCTGCTGAGGATGCATCTAGGATTTGCCAGGTCACCAATCCGTGCTCCTTTGTGTTTCTTTGAATCCATCTCAGCCCTTTGATCATGTTCTAGACGTTTCCCATCAATAACATCCCTTGGATTGATTTTGTGATGTGATTGATCCTGTATGTGTGCTCCTATTGGTCCACGTCTCATTCCCTTGTCAGGTTCTAGAAGCCAATCATTGGGTAATTATTACTAATTGGGGGTAATTTTATGGAATAGGGATTTAGGGTTCATGAACAGTAAATCCCTGGGTAAAAACTAGTTTTGGGGGGGCGGGAATGTGGAAATGGGGGTTTTTATTATTGGTGTTGACTGGGTAAAAGGGTTTGACTCGGGCAATATTATGGGGTGGTGATGAATCGGGTAGGCAGGAGGTGGATTAGGCTTATGTGTTTTGGGTATTGGATTTGGTTTGGTTTTATGTTAAGGTGGGTTTATTTTGTTTTCTTTTTTTGAGTTTAGTTATAAAGGGCCCGGGTATTATTAGGATTTTTAGATAAAAATATTTAGGGTAGAATTTGTAAGTCTTGCAAAATTAGGACCAAATCTGCCAACTTCAAAAAATGATAATCCAAGGCTTCTTGTGACATTACTTGAATTATTGGAGGGCTTGTGATGTAATTTCTCAAATTAGGGACCATTTATGACATATCTTAAAAATTGAAGGACCAAAGTTGACAAGTTCTTTAAAATTCCTCCAGGGGTCATTCCTAACAATTCTTGAATCTCTAGGGACTTGTTTTGACATTTTTAGCTTTCTTTGATCATTAATCTTCCCCAGCTCCGGCTTTTGACCTTCTTCCATTCTTGTGCTCGTTTTTGTCGGTTTTAACTTTGTTTTTGTCCATTTTTCACATATCCGTACCTGCACATACACAAATACAAAAACACACATTCTCTTGGCATATTTGGTTAGTATTTGGTATTTTTGGTCTGATTTAAGGCCTAAAAAGGATGTGTGAATAAGCACACATCAGGCTCGATCTAAATGTTCATAGCGGTTCAGCACTAATTTTCGTCATTTTGATCATGGATGGATTTTTTTGGTCAATAAGTTTCTAAGTTGTGTTTGTTAGCATGTCATGAAATTTGTTGTTGCCTTTATTTCGTCACTTTTAATTGAGGTTGAGTTAAAAACTCAAAATGATATTCAGATCCATGCGAGGCACACGGGCTGTATCTAAGTGTTTATAGCATAATGTTTGGCACTAATTTTCGTCATATATAACTTAGGCTGCCTCAGGATCCGATGCAACTATTTGGTTGAGTTTATAGTTTAGTTCTTCTTGTTATGCTTCTTTATTTTTTTTTCTATGTTTCTAGTCTAAGTTTTAGACAATGAGCTTATAGTATAATGGGTTTAGGCTCTATTGAACTCTTTCTTGTGTCTTACACTTAAACTTTTTTTTTTAAATTTGTTATAATAATTTACAAATTGGTTCGAGCCCTTTTAGCCAGTGCCTGTTCAGGGCTGAGCCCATTTAGACCATGGCTCGTGCCTGCCCAGCCCGCCCATTTTGGCACATTTATGTGTTGTGTACGTGTTTGAATGATGTATAGCCGTATAAATACACAATATCAAAAACTCATGGTCATAACATTGTGAAACATATAGATGCTAATTTAACATATTCTTTTTTGATAAAAAAAAAATGAACTTGTTAGTAACAAAAAAAAATAACTGTTACAAATAATGATTTTATCATGTATATATTTTTATACTTTTAGTCTTTAAGCGACATAGATGTTCCATTTTATGGGCTTGGCAGTAAGAAAAAGAAAAATAACATTTATGTGGCATGTAAATTATTATATTTGTTGCTTCATCATAAGGTCAACAACTTACCATCTTCTATTCGTTCTTTGAGACACTTGTTATGGCCATGATAATTTTTGCAAAAGTCAGCTCATCATTTATACAAATTTTATGTTGGTCCGTAATGACTCTCGGTATTTTTCGACTTATGATTTGTCTTTGGTAAAACTGTGGGAAAAAATTTGAATGGAGATTATAAACGATGTAGACTGATAATGTGGTTGAGAACATGGAATGCCAAATTGACGAATCAAGATACACACACTTTCATCTAGAATCAAATTTCTACAATGATATGTCCACTTTCATTTACAAACTTACCATTCTTCTATCACATTCCAAACATGTTTAGATTTAACAAACTGAGTCTTCATGATTGTTGAAGCACATTTAGATTATCATAGTATTTACCATTTAATTTCAATTATTTTAACCTTACATTATTTTAGCACATATAACAATGATCATCTTAAGTTAAACACTACATGACTATATAAAATGATCAGTTTTGGAAAATTCTAATGTGTGCTAATTGTTGCTATTTGCTAAGACGTGATCAGTGGCATTATGAACCATGAGATTAATTTCTTTCATCAAAGAAAAGATCCATTCAATGTACAAAAAGCATCCAAAACTAATTCTTCGCAATCAAACTGAACATACCCAGAACACTTGCTCTTTCCATCATCATTTCAATGCTTTCCAGCTTTCCCATTCTCCACGTTGCATGCTTCTACTGATTGTCCACATATGCCTCTTCAATTTATGTGTCAGTTGACTCATTTATGTTGGGAAATATCACGAATGAAATTTTCTTTATTAATGCTAGGATTGAGAACATCCAAACGCATGTCAGCAACTAAAATAGGCATTAAACTAAAAAAAATAACTTGGGAGATCAACAACTTTGAACACCAAAACCATTATCTCCTATCATCTATTTGAGTAACATTAGACGTATTCAAATTGTCATGCTATTTTGTCCAATTATCCTAAAGAATTCATCAAATATGACAATACAGAAACATTAAATATATATATATATATATATATATATATATATATATATATATATATATATATATATATATATATAGTGTAGCATTCAATGCAGAACCAGTTTTTTGTACAGAACTTTACAGAACTATTATTAGCCATTATTAACCATTGGATAAATTGATCAACGGATAAGATGATTTGTGGCAATGTTGTAATTAAATGAAAGTCTGATATTATCTTGCAATTGGTCGAGGGGCAATAAAGGAACTTCATATTATACATTTCACATAACTGTCCATCTAATTCGTGATTTGATTAGGTCAAATAACAAAGTAAATTAATTCATTCATCTCTCTCATATCTCATCTTTTATATAGTAAAATAAAACCCCCAGTGAGGACTTTTTCATTTCAAGAAAATCAAATCATACCCTATTTGGTAATATTTTTAATATTATTATTATTTTTCTTTTAAAGATATTTAATAATAGCCCCTAAATATTTCTTGATTTAGGAAAAAACTTCATCTAAATTCGTTTTTGAGTAAATTAAGTAGAAAAGTATATGTGTCAAAATTATAAAAAGCTAAAACTTAAAAAAGGCGGAGTATTATACAAGATAATTAAGGGTTAAAACTTAAACATAGAAAAACAAACCCCAATTCCAACACCAGTCGAGCTACAATTCCAACACTTTTAACTTAAAAAGTCGAACCCTAAATAAAATATTAGGCAATTTGAAAACAAATTGAAGAAAGTATGTTTCATGTAGTGCTTCGGATGATTGTTTATTTAAGGAAGAACAAAAACTCTTCCTAAAGGTATGATTTTTAATGTGTAATTTCTTGATTTTATTTGAAATTGATATATAGGCTTTTGGTATTTTAAAAGGGTTTGTGATTTTTCTGTTAATTTTGTTTCAATCTGGAGGAAAAAATTTAGGGTTTTATTGAAACTGTAATTTAATTAACAAAGATGGCAAGGAAGAACAATAGAGAGTGAAAGGATTGGTAGTTCTGAATTAGGTTTAGTTATTAAAATACGACACTAATCTTTCCAGAAGACATTCTGTATTTGTTAGGGGATTTGGTGCTAATGATAATTTTGATAGTGTATCTTCCTTATACTACACTTTGCAATAATGCCTTCAATATCGATGAATATGCTAAAAAATATATTTCGTTGGTATGTTGCAGCTTAGGACTACTCTCGAGGGACACTTTTGGGTGTTTGGTGAGATTACAAGGTTATCTATCCAAAGATTATGAATCTGCTGGTCCGAAAGGGTAAGTTTTATTTGTAATTTATGAGTCACATTATATTGTTTTGTTTTGTTTTTTTTTTTTTTTTTTGTTTTTTTTGTTTTTTTTTTGTCGCTTTTACATCTTAATGCTTTAATTTACATGGTTCCTTTTATTAGTTTGTGGAACTGTGTGAGTTGTGTGATTAGATTGGATGTGAAGATGTCTAAACTTAAGTTATGGAGCGGGAATAAGTATATCTATTGACATACCATTTTTATGAATATTCTCTAAATTCTGAAATAATACCACAAAAGTCATTTGTTTAATCCAAAACACATACAAGTATGCAAGTCACATTTCACAAGAGTAGCTTAACACGCACTATAATATCCTTCACATATCAAAGAAATTTGATTGGGTATATTAGAAAAAACACTCTCCGTGTACACAGATAAAGAAAAAAAAACATCTCCATAGTCTCCAACTCTCATGTATCTTTTTTTGTTTTTTGGGTGCAAAGGTGAATATATCTATATTAACTCCACAAACATTTGTACAACATAAGTAGAAAACACATCACTGCTTTGACATTACCAAAACAAAATCAACATTCAAATCTATACTACATCCGATATCATATAGCAATAGATTCTTTTTATCAGACTAGACTTAAATCTGAAAAAACAGAACAAAACATGCCTGCACAAATCTTCTATCTTCTTCCAAGCTCATTCTTTTTAGACCTTTATTCACCTTTATATTTGGCACCTTACCATCTAATTACATTTCCATACTCCTTCCCATCAAGATCATTCAACCCGCATCCACAATAATCAAAACAAGATAGGAGTATGGCATCATTAGGAACCCATAACTCTCATGTATCTTTTCCCCACCCTTCTAAGTTAAGTGGTCACTCTTATTGGGTACGTTTGGTGGTTTGAGATTTTTCATTTTCGGTGTCCTAATAATTTATGCATTTGTATACAACGCCTTTATACGTGGCACTTATATCATTGGTCC
>JARVZY010007152.1:17500-24249 GCA_030686995.1 Artemisia argyi | reverse complement strand
TGGAAACCCCCGATTTTCCAATAAAAATGTTGGCCTACTTCCACACCGGATAGATCATATAATCCGTTTAGTGTGTTGATGGAACATGATAGAACATTCATATTGCCCTCTGACAAAAATAGAACTTTAAACAAAATTATTTTGATTCAACCATCTCTTTCTCGACTTGACTACTTGAATCGTATATTTTGAATACCAACTAATCAAATTATATTCCTTGTTATTTTTATCTCTTTTTTGAGATTAAGAAATAGTAACCGATTCGATAAATCTATGAAGGTTCCGAAATGAAATAAGTTATTTATCTTATTATTAATCACGGATTTCTTATATAGCCAGAACGTCCCTCACAAATTGCAAATACTAATTTGTTAAGAATTAATCGGATTGAAGATATAGCGTCATCATTCGCTGGAATCGAAATGTCTGCGAGATCAGGGTCACAATTTGTATCGATTAAACAAATTGTTGGAATTCCCAACGTGATACATTCTTGAAGGGCCGTATATTCTTCGTGCTGATCAACGATGATTACAATATCGGGTAACCCTGTCATATATTTAATCCCGCCCAGATATTTTTGCAAATGAGATAATTGTCTTTTCAACATAGCCGCATCTCTTTTCGGAAGACGGTTGAGTCCCCCTGTTTTTTGTTCGGTTCTCAAGTCTCTAAACTTATGAAGTCTCGTTTCTGTAGTGGACCAATTTGTTAACATACCACCGAGCCATTTTTTATTAACATAATGACACCTAGCCCTTATTGCAGCCCATGCTACTGAATCAGCTTCTTTATTTTTAGTTCCAACAATTAAGAATTGTTTTCCCTTACTTGCTGCATCAAAAACCAAATCACAAGCTTCTGATAAAAAACGAGCAGTTCTAGTAAGATTTATAATATGAATACCTTTACGTTTTGCAGAGATATAAGGTGCCATTTTAGGATTCCATTTCCTAGTACCATGGCCAAAATGAACTCCTGCTTCCATCATCTCTTCTAAATTAATGTTCCAATATCTTCTTGTCATTTCTCCCCACACTGCCTCCCCCCTTTGATTTGAAAAAAAAGCGAAGAGGTACCCTGAAATAAATAATTGTTCCGATGGAACCTTCTCTGCTACCGTAGATTGGCGTCGATACACAGTTCAAGCCATTATTCTTTTCTATTTGTTATTTTTTTATTACTATTATCAAATCAAATGACTGGACCAACGGATCCTTTTAAAAGAGAAAAGAAAGGGGTTAATCTGCTCTTATGGATCATTAAATCCTAAAAAAAAGATTGTTCTTGTGTATCATGGAAATTCTTTGAAAGGCAAGAATCTAATAATTTTCTATGGTAAAACAAAATATCTTTCATTTCCCCCTCTAATAGATTCTTTTTTTGGGGTTCAAAGGCAATGTTGTTAGGAATGTTGTTAGGTTCGTTTGATGGTGTTTTGAAGCCGCTACCAACAGGTATCATCCCCCCCAGAACAACGTTTTCTTTCAGGCCTTTCAACCAATCGATACGCCCCAGGAGAGCTGCTTTTGCTAAAACCCGAGCGG
This sequence comes from Artemisia argyi, assembly GCA_030686995.1. Lineage (NCBI taxonomy): Eukaryota > Viridiplantae > Streptophyta > Magnoliopsida > Asterales > Asteraceae > Artemisia > Artemisia argyi. The sequence goes on along the minus strand of JARVZY010007152.1, from coordinate 22,702 downwards.
TTTCTTGAAAACTCGCTTCGGATATGAAACTTTGAGTATTCATAGATGCTCTTGTTATTCCCAATAAGACGGCTTGGTAACAGATCGCTTCTTCCAAAGCGCGCCCCATTCGTTCCGCTCGCAACAATCCAATAAGTTCTCCGGGCGAAAAAACATTAGACATTTCATCTTCTGAAACCAATACTTTTGATGTTATTTGACGTACAATAATTTCTATATGCCGATTATGTATCTGCACCCCCTGGGATCGATAAACCTTTTGGACCTTATTAACCAAAGAGATACGACTTTGCACTATAGTTAGCTCAGCACCAATCAAGAATGCCCAAGGAATTCCAAGAATTCTTGTTATACATTTATTCCAACTCTCAATCCTTTTTTCGAGATTCATCGATATTGAATCAATTGAACGCACTTCTAACACCTGTTCCACTTTTGGAAGACCTTGGGTTATATCACCAGATCTGGATTTTTCATATATAAATGTAACTAATGTATCTCCTTCGTAAAGGATTTCCCCATAATGCCCATGAACAGTTGCTCCTGGAGTAGCCAAATAAGGCTTAGCCGATCGTATTACCACAGAGTCAACTTGAAGAATTAGAACTTGACCCGATTTTAAATGCGGTCCTTTTTTGGCTATACATACATTTTCACAAAGAAACTGCCCAAGACTAACGATTGTAGATGTCTCTTCACAATAATTGTAATGGAGAAAATACCAATTCAAATTCAATGGATTCAAAATGATGTTACTGCACGAATAGGGATTATAAATTTTACCATTTTCATCCAGTAAATAATATTTAAGTATTTGAAAAATCTGTTTTAAATTATCAAGTTGCAAATAGTTAGTTACCAAGATCTGATTATGGGTTATTAAATGGGAAAATAAATCAAAATTATAAATTGGAAAGCCTGTTCCTAAGGGGCCCAACGAATTCCTAATTGGAATGAGCAGGTCCTTTTTGATTGATTCTTTTATCACATTGGTTGATTTTACATCGTTGAATGGGCCTATTCGAGAACAATTAGATGATGACAAAATTATCAAAGATTGAGATTCCTTATTTCGATTCAATAACGTATGAATAGTTCCTTGATTTGGATTAAGGGATTCTTGAATCCTTGGCTTGGGATTGGAATAGGAATAAATGGAAGAAAACGGATTGACATTAGCGCGATCTGATCCATTCTCAGAGATCAATCCTGAACCCGACAGATCATTTCTTTTTCCGGTATACGAAATAGGGGACTTCGCTAAGTCGATTCTTAGAAAATCTCTAATCAAACCATTTGTCCTTATTTCAACAAAGGAAGCACAGGCCTTTTCGATCTTTTTGTCTTGGTCCCAGTTCAGCACTAAACAAGTCCGAACTAATTGAATATTTGTGTCCCAAATTTCAAGAATTGGGTCGTAATAAAGGATATAATTGACAACTCGAAGTTGTAGATTATCACTTTCCTGCAAGAGATCCGGCGGGAAAAGTCTTCCTAAATTTATACCATCTGTTTTTTTATATGGGACTACAGGTTGAACCAAAACAAAATAATTTTTTTCATACCTGGAAAGTTTCATTCGTTGGATATAGAGCCAATTTTTCAATTTTTTGTATTCTTTGGAATTCTGTTTTCCCCCTCCTGGTGGTATCAATCGGAATGCCTTATTTGTCTTTCCAGGAAAATGGATATCTCCAGAAAAGATTATCAGTTTAATTTTTTCTGCTTTTTTCTTCACTCGGACCAATCCGCCTACCCGACTTCTTCGATTTAAAGTTATTTGTGTATCTACCCCAATAATACTATTGTGCCGTACCATTATGGAAGAAGATTCGGCCAAAATGTGGACTTCCACGGGAATAAAAAAAAATGGATTTACTTCCTTTTGGTATTTTGGCCAAAGTACATTGACTCCTCGATATTCAATCAAATCCTCTTCGTTGACGATTGAATTAAGTTCTCTAGTCTCATATTTAGTAAGTCCCGAGCTCTTTCTTATATATCGAGGATCATCAAAATAAGCAAGAATACTATTTCTACGGAGAATACCATTTCTGGGGATTTCAATTGAGATACCCGAAGAAGGTATGAGTGGGTTCTCTCCTTCTGGAATCGATTCGAGTGGGATGATGACTCTATTTCTTCGCCTCTTTGCCAATAAATCAGAATTCCCCTCGAGAATGGACGGATATCTGAGATTCCAACGACCAGTACATGTCATTCGATTAAGTTCTGAATAATCAGGAATCCTATCTCCTTTTTGATTTTTACCAGAAAAATACGAACTAAAAAATTTGTGTCTAACTTGATTATTAGTTACTGAGGGGTTAGAAATATATCTTCGCTTAACAGAAAGAGAATAAGCGTTTATTTGATCTTGATCCTTATGGATCGAACAGGGGCCTGGACTGGATCTCCAGGGCTCCCCTAATAATATCCATAAATGACTTGTTTTTGGTAAGAGATGAATATTACCATATGTAAATTCAGGTGCATGGTACACATCGGTATTCCAGTGCATTTCGCCCTCTGAGTCAGAATAAATATGTTTTCGAACTTTCTCTTTCAAATTCAAAGTGGATGTTCTCGCGCGAATCTCAGCAATGACTTGTTCTGATTCTACATATTGATCATTTTGAACTAAAAGAAAACTTTTGGGCGGAATACACACATTGTGTATAATATCTTCACTCTCAATAGTTACATATAAGTCTCTAGAACATAGAAAAGCAGGATGTCCATGACGTGTACGTGTCGGATGAACCAAATCCTCGTTGAATTTTATTTTTCCATTAGAAGGGGCTCGCACATGTTCTGCAGTACCCCCTGTGAATACTCCGCCGGTATGAAAAGTTCTTAATGTTAATTGAGTGCCCGGTTCTCCAATAGATTGACCTGCAATAATACCTACAGCTTCTCCCAATTCGACCAGGTCGTCATGAGCTGGACTTCGGCCATAACATAATTGACAAATCCACGACGTACTCCTACAAGTAAAGGGAGTTCGAATAGAGATTGGTTGTGCTCTAAAAGTTATGAATCTATTGACAAGTCCAACTCCAATATCTTGATTTCTAGTAGCAATGCATCGCGAACCTATATATACATGATCTGCTAATACACGCCCAATTAATGTTTGGATAAAAATCCTGTCCGCCATCATTCCATTTCGAGGACTTACAGAAATACCTCGGACGGTGCCGCAATCTGTTCGACGTACAACAATGTGTTGAACTACTTCAACAAGTCTGCGCGTGAGATATCCTGCATCTGATGTTCGGATAGCGGTATCCACAACTCCTTTACGGGCTCCGTAACAAGAAATAATATATTCTGTTAAAGAGAGTCCTTCGCGTAAATTGCTTTGAATGGGTAAATCAATCATTTGCCCTTGGGGATCCGACATTAATCCTCTCATACCTACTAATTGATGTACCTGAGATGCATTTCCTCTGGCTCCCGAAAAAGACATTATATGGACTGGATTAAAAGGATCGGTCATCCGAAAATTAGGATTCATTTCTTGTCGCAAATATTCACTTGTGGCATACCAGATCTCGATCGATTGACGTAATTTTTCTACCGCGTGTACATTCCCATAATGATGGTGTTTTTCCAAAATAAAACTTTGTTGTTCAGCGTCTTGAACTAGCCATCTTTTAGAAGGTATTGTTAAAAGATCATCAATTCCTAATGAAATGGATGCGGCGGTAGCTTGTCGGAAACCCAGAGTCTTTACTTGATCCAGGATATGTGATGTATATCCTATTCCATAGTGATCAATAAATCGACTAATAAGTCGTTTCATGGCAGTTCCGTCTATCATTTTATTGTGAAAGACCTGAGTGGGCCGTTCTGCCATCAGTACCTCCATATTGCGCTGAGTAGAATTTGACAATGGGTTTGAGTCAGTGATTGTAAAACTTCCTTTTCTAGATCTTGATTCACGTAGAAATTCCGCAATTGCAATTATAGTCCTAGTTAACCCGGTGAGACTCGAATTCCCCCTGGTAGCATAGAATTACAACAGCCCTGCCAAAACCCCTGTATGGCTTCTTCTATTTCTCGATAAAGAGAAATATGACCGAGAGTGGTTCGAATATATATATAAAGAATTTCTTTTTTTATACTTCTTACTATTAGATAGTGTCCATAAATCTCATAATAGGTCCCCAAAGATTCATAGTGAATTTCGATGGGAGTTTCTCTTGCAGCAATAACGCGTTGATCTAGTCGCCACCGCAGCCACAAGGGACTACCTAAATTGATGCGTTTTTGCCGATAAGCTCCAATTGCATCATAGGCATTAGAAAAAAAAGGTTCTTTTTTTTTTGTATACTTATAGTTATTATCTTCATTTTGATAGTTTATACGATTACATGGATTATACCTATTTACACAAATACCCCGACGATTTCCACTCGTTAAGAAATAGAGTCCACTAAGCATATCTTGAGTTGGTGCAGAAATGGGATCTCCAATAGTTGGAGACAAAAGATTCATATGAGAAAACATAAGTAAACGTGCCTCTGCTTGAGCCTCCAAAGATAAAGGCACATGAACAGCCATTTGATCCCCGTCAAAGTCTGCATTGAAGCCCTTACAAACTAATGGATGTAAACAAATAGCACGCCCTTCCACTAAAATGGGCAGGAATGCCTGTATGCCTAATCTATGCAGAGTAGGCGCTCTATTCAGCAATACAGGATGGTCATCCAGAATTTCCTGAAGTATTTCCCATACAATCGGTTTTTTTTTTCGAATTTGACTTTTAGCAACTCCGATGTTCGAAGCAAGATGTTTTCTAATTAGGTCACGAATTACAAATGCCTGGAAAAGTTCTATTGCTATTTCGCGAGGCAATCCACATCGATGTAATGAAAGTGAAGGGCCCACGACAATCACTGACCGCCCTGAATAATCAACCCGTTTACCAAGCAAAGTCTCGCGAACTCTTCCTTCTTTGCCTTCAATTACATCTGAAAGAGACTTGTAAACTCTATTATGATCATCCCTCATCGGTTGTCCGCAGATTCCATTATCAAGAAGTGCATCCACGGCTTCTTGCAGCAATTTTTCCTGAGATATTATTAATTCTTCTGGCGTAGCTATACTTGTTGTTAATAGATCTGTAAGAGTATTATTCCGATAGATAATTCTTCTATAGATTTCATTAATATCCGAGGTCACTAGTTTATCCTC
>JARVZY010007152.1:5000-12500 GCA_030686995.1 Artemisia argyi | reverse complement strand
CATTTTTAAGAGATGCAACCGAAACAGAATTGATAAAACAGTCCTAGAAACCCAATTCTCCCACTTAGGCTTACAATGCTTTGGGATTGATAATATCAAAACTTATTAATTATATTATAATGTATAATAACGGCATAGATATTCTAATCTACTTCAATATTGAATACCAGAAAACTGTATGAATGTTGTATTTATTAACTTATATTATTATTAACGCGGGTATAGCTAATCTAGATCTCCGTCTTCTCTCTTCTTTTATTGCCCTCTTGTCCTGTCCTGTCGTGTCGTTAATTGACAGTATGACTTAGGGCTCAATATAATTTGACCGAACAAATCATAGTTTGGTAAACCACCTTGAATCTACTGCGGAGTGAAGGATCTTGGATCCAACGCATAACCCTTTGGGAATCAGAAAGATAAAGACGAGAAAGACCAATGAAATCAAGTTTCAAGATTGTATAGTTTAATGGTAAAGTTTGATTACCATTAATCCTCAGAATAGTTAACGAGTTTTTCCCTTTTATTTATATACTATGCATCACCTAAATCCTAAAGGCGGCTCCAGGCCTGAGTTATATTAAGTTAAGGTGGCCTTAGTTACCTATGGTATTTGTCTTATTACCTATTTCTAGTTGATTTATGAATGAAGGTGGCATAGGCCCCTATGGTCCAGTGGTTACGACCTCTCTCTTTCACGGAGAAAACGAGGGTTCAAGTCCCTCTGGGGGTATACCAAGACTAAAGACTATAGGAGTGGGATTTTCTATCAAGTGATCCGTATTTGTCAAGTCCTTCTATTAGTCTACTCAGAAGACTTTCTATTTTATATCAAATGTTATATTTGATTTCAAGTGATATGTATTTGTCAAGTCTACTTGGGAGACGAAAGGAAGTTGATTATGGAACGTCTAAAATGAATTAGGCGTTGGGTCGATGCCCGAGTGGTTAATGGGGACGGACTGTAAATTCGTTGGCAATATGTCTACGCTGGTTCAAATCCAGCTCGGCCCAACAATTCGCCAATCTACTATCAGATGGTATAACCCTCTTGTTCTTAAGAAATACCTGATACAAGACAAGAGAATAAAAAAAAGAATCTAAATTTTCTGCTAGATCTCTTCTTATTTCCCTGGGATTGTAGTTCAATAGGCTAGAGCACCGCCCTGTCAAGGCGGATGTTACGGGTTCGAGCCCCGTCAGTCCCGACGGATCCAATAAGTACATCAATTCGCCTCTCCATTTTCTGTGAAATGAAGGGACAGAGAGAATAATTGAATTCCGAAGGGGTTTCCCTCTATTTTTTTTTTTTCAGGATTCTCTCGAAGAAAGAACACACCCTAAAATAAAATGAAAATAACTAAAATAGTGAAGTTGACAGAATATTTCATCTTTTCGGCCGCGACTCGTCTTTCTCATACTTCTTTGTTTTGTCTTCCAAAGAAAAGAGGATCACTAAAATTTAAAACCTAATTCCTGTCTTTTTCCACTTCGCTTGTATTGTTTGTTGGTGGGGTTTTGTAGTTAATGGAAACGGACGGGTTAGATTATACTTCATTTGATGGTTCTAGAAGGAAGACCTAAGGTAGGTTATAGAAAAGAAAGAACAGAAAAGAAGGATAAATAAAGGAATTTTTGATTGGTCCGGGAATCCTATCTTGGATTCGGTATGGATAAAAGATCTTCATATGTTATATACTATTAATTCTCCACGACTAATTAATTTAATAGCTCAGATATTGTTATTCATGATATTGATCCGATTCAATATCATCGATAGGTAATGCATTCATTGAATTGACAGGTGAAAGATTTATCATCTCTATGGGATTAAATCCCGAGTTATTGTATTGTGAAATAAAAAAAAACGATGAGATTATGGAAGTAAATATTCTTGCATTTATTGCTACTGCACTGTTCATTTTAGTTCCTACTGCTTTTCTACTTATAATTTACGTAAAAACAGTAAGTCAAAATAATTAATTAATTACTTTAAATGAAACTCGACTTCTGAATTCTTTGAAGAAATCAAAAGAAAAGTATTCTATTTTTGCTGAAATCAAGGGGCTATAATCGGCGATATTCTATGAGATCCGAGAGTATGGTAAGTAAGAAATTGCTTTATTACTTACCATACTCTCTATTAGTGTTATAGTAGTGTATAAAGTTGTACTTGACTTTCTAATAAAAAGGGTATGCTATATTAGCTTCTATCTTCAATCTTCAATTCAATATATGTAGTTATTAATCCATATTTGGAATTGACGTAGGACCCAATCTTTTCTTTCATACATTTATATATATATATATATTTATATTCCAATGAATCTGAAAACTTCCAATGAATCTGAAATAATTGTTTTACTGTTATAGAATACATTTCTCCACTAGAATCTAATGGAATTTCGAAATGAAGATATTTTTATTTGAAAATTATTTCAATTTAAATAAAGAATGCGTTGCAGAACGATCTATAAAACAATTGATACCTTTTCATTTCTCAACTAAATTAGGAGTGCTTCTAAAGTCCACTTCTTCCCCATACTACGAGTGAAAGGGAAAAAGTAAAGACTACCATTAAAGCAGCCCAAGCGAGACTTACTATATCCATGTGAATTATGTCCCTTATCTCTATGATAGAATTATTCCATTATTGCTCACTAATAATAGTAGAATGAATGGTCCAGAGTCAAAAAGGGATTCTGGGCGAACACTATTGATGAATCAATCAAATAAATGGATTTTAAAAATTCCTATATGATTTATAATCCGTACCCTTTCCCGATTGTCTCTCTGAAGGAGTTGGGATATAGTATATTATACTCTTGACGAGGGGTAAAAATTGTTTTGGGCTTTTTTTTTTATTTTCTATAAAAGGTAAATTATCTATCCAATCTCAATCTAATAGTGATTGAATGCCTGAACACTCAGAGATTCTCGCGAGTCTATATATGTAGATTACAGTATAGAAAGTACTTTCCCAACTAGTAGTGGAATTCTCGGCCGGTTATCCAATGTAATTCAAGACCCAATCAATAGACATTACATTAGCAGTAGAAGAGAATCTGGAAGTCTTGCTTCGACCATTATAATCTTTCTTTGAATTTTAGATTCAAAGATTTCCAATCTTTTACAAAATCCCCAGAACATAAAAAAATAGCGGAACAGAACAAGAGATTTCGATTCGTTTGTTGATGAGGCGGCACCCGGATTTGAACTGGGGAAAAAGGATTTGCAGTCCCCCGCCTTACCACTCGGCCATGCCGCCAAAACGATACACAATAGGATAAAAATTTCCCTTTTTGAGTTGTATTAGTAAACTTGAGTTTATTGTACTTGCATCCCTTTTTAATCCTTTTTTCTAAATTTAGAAAAAATTAGAAAAGAAACCGTTTTTCCCCTTTTGATTGTATTTGATCTGCCCCTTCGATTGATTGTATAGTATCTCAAAACACACAAACTTCCACTCACTTTTATATTGAAAAATCAAATGTATATTTTCACTCAAAAAGCCTAAATTTATGGGAACCATTAACTATTTATTGACTGACAATTCGTGAATTATTCTTGGATTTGAATATCAATTTTGGTTTGCCTAATGACATAAGAATAAGCAAAAATTTTTTGATACATACTTAATTTATTTTTTTAATCAAAAATCCTTCTCAATTTCCATTATAACAAAAATTATAGGTATATGTAAACCCCAGAACGGATATTCTTATACAGATACCAAATTGGCTATTTATATTATAGTATGTTGCCTATAAATAAAGGGAATTCGTTGGAACAAAAAAAGGCCTGGCTGGGTATTGACCGGGCCAGGCCCAAAAGGCACTTCGAACAAAATAAAAGAAAGAAGGTGTTCTTTATTTATCTTTCTATTTGGATCTTTCGAGCATCTAAATTGAATTGCTAATTATATAATAACGATAAAGAATGTGAAAGAAATACTTTCTTTAATCCTTACTTGATGTGTAATGTAACATAGTAATTATCTTTTTCAATTGGGAGAGATGGCTGAGTGGACGAAAGCGGCGGATTGCTAATCCGTTGTACGAGTTATTCGTACCGAGGGTTCGAATCCCTCTCTTTCCGTTTCCGTTGATGAGTTTCCATTTTTTCTTTCAAATTTTGCAAACCCCTTTTTATTTTTTCCTTGTTAAATGTGTGGAATAGCTAAAAAAAATCTTAAGAAAATTATAAAATCAAGCAATAAAAACAAAAAAATTATTCTTCACGTCCAGGATTACGTCCTGGATCATTGGATAGGAATCCAAAGATGAAGAGAGAAACAAAGAATATTACTACTGTATAAACGAAAAGTTTGAGAGTAAGCATTACACAACCTCCAAGATCATTTTTTGAAAAAGAAAAACGAGAAAAGACAATAGATCCTCCATTTTTATATCACATATCCTATTTTGACACCAAGAAAAGAATTCTAGAAATAGAAAAGAATGTTCAGAAATTCAAATGAAGTTGAAATTTGTAATCAGAGTCTTTGATTACCACAAATCACTTTCATACCCAAATTAGATATTGTAAGGGACCCGAAGCTAATAAGGTATTTCGCCGTAAAAAGGATTAAAATCAGGAAATAGGGCGTCTCGTGGCTATCCGAGAATTTCAATGTTTGAATCGAAGGTTCATACTGTCAGACTTATTTGATCTTATCAATTGTTATAATTTTTCTCGAATAAATATGAATTTTCTAGGATAGTATTAAAGATCTTATCGAAAACTTACAGCAGCTTGCCAAACAAAGGCTAAAAGAAAAAAGAACAGGGGTATGACTGGCATAACATCTACGATTGGATTCAAAAAAGCATAGGCTTCGGGCAATTTGGCCAAGAAAAGACTACTCGGATAAAGGGCAGAATTAAGACAGATCAAACTAAAGATATTAAGCATAACAGACATTTTTTTCGTCGAGATAATTGCATTTTGATTGAGTTATTGATATAAGGAAAAATGAAGTAAAGTAAGGTAGACAAAAAATCCTTCTTTTTCCGCTCAATCAAAAATCCTCCGATTCTCAAAGGAGAATAGAAGAAATCATACTTTCATACAATATCTTAATTGAATTATATGTAATGATCAATAAATTCCATTGAATTAATTCTAGAGATACACATGCCAAAATCCTAGCACGAATCTATAATAGATTCTATAAAGAATAAAGATTTTCTATAGTTGGACTGGAATTGACGAACACTTAATACCAATATTATTCTTTAATAGTATAAGTATCCAATAAAAATAGAAATGGGGCGTAGCCAAGCGGTAAGGCAACGGGTTTTGGTCCCGCTATTCGGAGGTTCGAATCCTTCCGTCCCAGAGCATATCCATTGTATTCTAATACTTCTTTTTTGTTCAACAAGGTTCTGTTTCAAGGTTTGGATAGACTTTTTTTATTCTTCGCGGAATCATATCTGACTTTTTCACAAACCAAACTAAATCGAGTTCAAATGACATGCAAAAGTAACTGAACCCTTTTGTGACCCATAGAAAATGGGGCATAGATCACAGTTGGAAAAAGATTACTTAACCTCAGGTTAAAAAAATATGAAAATACATATAAAACGAGGAAGTGCTTAGCCTATAGGTATGTATGGTTATCCTATTTCAGTGACAATAGTGTTTCCATTTTTGTGAAAACTAAATTGCATCCCTAAAATATGAAAATTTAAATATTTAACAATGATATTTCTTTTTATTGTTCGATCTATTTAGCTTATTTGCTTTGCATCATTGACAATTCCATTTGAAAAGAAAGAGAGATCTTGCTTTTTTATGATAATAAAAAGGAGTAAAACTTGACTCAAAGAATGATGTAGAAGTAGAAAACTTTTTCAACTATCAAGATTTGTAATGATTCCTTCTAGGTTGGGAAGTTGAAAATGGTCAGTCTATCTTATTGAGTCACTTGAAGAGGCAGAGTCAAATAGAATTTATTTATTTATTTTATTTGTGCGATTTCTGTTAGTTATGTTATTTCTATATTTGGATTTCTTAATATTTCTGTTAGATATTTTTTTGAGATAGAGATTTATAGAAAAATGTTATATTCAGACAAAAAAAGACGGCATTTTGCTAAAATTTATTCAGAAAAATCTTTATTATCTGTGTAGATATTCTCTATTAAATATAAATAACTATGTCTCTGTACCGACTGAACCAATGACTATTCATGATTCCATAATTGAATCAATTCCATACTGGTTCCAAATTAGAGGAATGTTATGGTAAAACTTCGTTTAAAACGATGTGGTAGAAAGCAACGTGCGACTTGAAGGACATGATCCGGTGTGGATTCTTATTGTTACATCCACCATTTTATATAGGAATGAAGGTGCTCTTGGCTCGACGTCGTTTGTTCTATTCTACTAGAACCCTTCTTTTTTTATTGGGTTCTAATGTAAATAGTTCATGATGGAGCTCGAGTAGAAAGTATTTATTAATTTCTCAGGGGCAACGATCTAGGGTTAATGCCAATTAATAAATTGGAACAACTTCGTAAGTATATCTTCGATATAGAAATCGAAAGGATTCCATTCCAACAAATTTTCAAAATTGTTGGAACGGCTAAAACTTTTTCGATCGACAGTGTATCGCGCATGAATCAACCTCGGTATGATTCTTTGATAGAAAGAAATCCCAAAAGGGGTATGTTGCTACCATTTTGAAAGGATTAAGAAGCACCGAAGTAATGTCTAAACCCAATGATTTAAAACAAAAATAAAGGATCCCAGAACAAGGAAACACCACTTCAATTGTCTCACGGATCCGAATAAAGAATCCAAATAAATTTTAAACGAGACAAAAACGGTGGGTTAAAGACCACTCAATAAAAAAATATCTTAAAAATCTTTAATATATTTGAGAATTATTATTATTATATTATTGAACTTGAGTTATGAGTACAAATGATTTTTTTTCAGCAACGCAGCTAAATAAAAATGACTATGAGTTAAATTGAAATTTGAAATTATATTATAGAATAATTCATTTTACAGATTTTCTATTTATTCTAATTCTAATTTTATCCATAGACAAAACATCATTTTTTCTCGAGCCGTACGAGGAGAAAACTTCCTATACGGTTCTAGGGGGGGGGGGTTCTTTTTCATCTACATCTATCCCGATGAGCCGTCTATCGAATCGTTGCAATTGATGTTCGATCCCGAAGAGAAGGAAGAGATCTTCAGAAAGTGGGTTTTTATGATCCGATCAAGAATCAAACTTATTTAAACGTTCCCGCTATTCTCTATTTCCTTGAAAAAGGTGCTCAACCTACAGGAACTGTTCAGGATATTTTAAAAAAGGCAGAGGTTTTGCCCTAATCAAATGAAATTCAATTAAATTAAGGAAATAAAAAATAAGGGTAGGATAATGATTTCTATATCATTTTGGATATCTTTTCTATACTATGTTTTTTTATTTCCTTCTTTTCTTCTTCTATTCGTATCTAGTTATCATTGTTTTTATAGAATCCTTTTT
>JARVZY010007151.1:0-24264 GCA_030686995.1 Artemisia argyi | reverse complement strand
CATATTGGATTTGAGTGATTCAAATTTCTGGGTAAAGAATGGCCAAGAAGCTACAACTTTCGTGTTTTAAGTTTTGCAAAATTCGGCCTTTAAACTAGATAAAATTAGAGCCGAAAATACTAAAATTTTTAAGAAAATCATGACCCAATGAATATGTCAAAAAAAAAGTTTTGAAAAAATTTAAAAAATTTATACCAAATTAAAGAGGATTAAATTTTAAAAATTATGGTGAAATCGGTTTTTTGTAAAAATTTGTCGTTTGAAAGTTATTTGCATTTGAAATTTAAGGTGGAATTAAAAAAATGGATCAAATGGCCAAAATACCCTCTAACAAAAAATATTAAAGAAAAAAATGAGGGAGTGGATAGAGACACATGGCACTAGCTTAGTGGCTAGAAACTTTTTTAGGCTTTTTAATTTTGATCCCCTTTTTAAGGGATTGCAACTCCACATTTTCTCAACAAAAACAATGAATGTTGTATACTCCTTTCATCTCAAATCATGTTTACATCTTTTTAGTTTAACTAGCAGGGTCCCCGCGCGATGCAGCTGTGGGCACCCTGTAATTTAATTTTTTCGGCTAATAATTTATTTTATTTGTACGTTTTTTGGCAATAGTTTTACTGATTAATTTTTTTTGGCAATAATTTTTTCGGCTAATAATAATAATATTATTATTATTATTATTATTATTATTATTATTATTATTATTATTATTATTATTATTATTATTATTATTATTATTATTATTATTATCCGAAACTTTTTACTTCGTAGATGGTTTGTTCCGAGAGAAACCCGGGACGGGTTTCTTCTGAGGCTGGGAGGATGTGACAACTGGCAAATTAGGGAGCCCTTTTGAAAACCCGTATTACTTTAAAAATTATAATTTTGGAATATTTCAAAATTTTATAGTGACGAGATATTTTATGAACGTTGGAATGTGATTTTAATTGTACGTTATTTATGGGATTTGATTATTTATTTATGGTTTGGTTTGGTTCATTCGTGATAATTTATTTTTGAGATCATTATTTTGGCACTACATTGACTCCGGCACTAGGAAATCCTAACAAATTAAATATTATGGGAATCGGTTGCGTTTTATTTAAAGTAAACGTATAGATTTTAAAAATATTTTGGAAAAGTGTATTTAGAACTATGAGCGTCGAGTACGAATGTTTGTGGCGACGTTTAATATTTTTCGTGAATGAGTGTTCGAGTTTCGGGAAGGACCGATTAATAACTACACCAAACAACATTCTCGTGCCTAAAATGACAAAGGGATAAACTAGAGGGACCTTTTTGCAAATTTCGGTATTAAAACCCTAACCCTATCCTCCCCCCTCTCATTTTCTTCTTCCCCACAACAAATAATATTCTCTCTTCCCCTCTCTTACCCGCCGCCGCCTGCCACCTCCGGCAACCACCTCACCGCCGCTCATCTTACCACACCGCCACCACCAAAACGATCCCCACCATATCCTCTATCATCTATACTACTACACGCGCTGGTAATCACCTCCACCACCACCTTGTTTCGTTACCGCCGTCGTGTAGCACCACCAAACACCATTTTGTTTAAGGTTTTAGAAGTATTGAAGGTGAGATATGTGATTTTCATGAAAGTTTGACTCTCCGAAAAGTCAAACCGATTGTTTCTTGATTTTTGGTCAAAAATTCAATTGGGTAACATTTATAAGAAGGTTTTTGGAAATGAAATTGGTTTGGTATCCGGGTGGGTCGACCTTTGACCGATTCATGTTCGGATTGTGTTGTTTGATATCGATTTGGGGCGAGTTTTAGTCTCGGTCGAGCTTAGCCGAGACCCTCGTGGTCTCGGTGTCTTGATTTATTGCTCACGAGTGCATGCCGCGACCTCAAGGGTCCGTATGGTTAATGTTTTGGACTCGTTTGAGCTTGAGGTGACCTTAAGGGTCCGATTGGTTTTGGTATTTTTGGCTCGGGTGAGCCTAGCGTGACCATCATGGTCCGTTTGGTTTGTTGGTTTATGGCCGACGACCCAAAGGGTCGGTTTGGTTTTGGTTCGAGGCTCACATGAGCTAGCCGAGAACCTAGAAGTCTTGGGTGGGACCCACAAGTCTTGTGGTGAAGTTTTAACCCGGGTGTGACTTGGTAGGTCGACCCGTATGTGTAATAATTTGATATTTGATTTTAGTGTATTATTGATGGATTATGTTGGTTGTTGGTTTATTATTATTGAGTTTGACATTGAGATTTCGGACTCGTGGTATTATTGATTGGAGTTGTTGACGAATGTGGATTTGGGGACCGATTGTGAGACGGTCAATTAGATGACGGAGATAGGTTAGTTGGGTGATGTAGTCGGACCCTCATGTTTAGCACGTGGATATGAGATTGATTTGGACGGAGTTGATTTATTTATTTTGACTTGATTATTATCTTGGACTTGGACTATGAGCCGAGAGTGATGACTCGGACATGTGACCAAATTCTTATGACTCGATAAATATTTAAAATCAAACATTAAAAACAATACTCGTAATAATATTATTGATAATATAATCGTTTATATACGTATATAGACGTGATAAACGTAAATATATATATATATATATATATATATATATATATATATATATATATATATATATATATATATATATATATATATATATATATATATATATATATATATATATATATATGCGTATATTAATAATAAAACAATCACGAGTAAGCGTTATAATAATATAACGATAATTATTATACTATGCAAATAGTGCAATAAATGTCGGAATATTGTTATAAATAAATAACTTGAAATAATGTCGAGAACTAATAAGTCGGGTGAGTAATAATTAAAAACATGACTTTTTATAAATTTAGAAAAACTTATCGAGTTATACGGGTTGTGGTTATTTAAAGTTCAAGTGGGCTTCATTATGTGACTTTTGTGTTGTCACGGATATATGACGATTAATATAAACATTTTCTATAACAAGTGACTTATTTAATCGACGGATTAGATCGAGTTATTTGGCTATATAAAATGAGTATATTAATGGGCATCGTATCCCACAACGCCCCTAGGTTGTGGTACATGTATTAGGATAATAAATTACTATGTATCTCGTGGAATTTGGCCGATTTGACGATATATATAGGGAATTTATTGGACTACGATATATACCAAATAGAATTCTTTGTGCTATGTGCTTTAGGTTGGGTATAATTTTGGAACGATATATTACGTAAATAAATATGGGGGATTACCAAATCGACGGATTTGATAAACTTCGATGATTTATTTAAATAACATGTTGGACTAATATTAGACCTATAGATGCTTTATTATTTCGTTCGTTGTGGCTTTTTGGTTTGAGTTGTGTCGACCCTTCACCCATATGGATACCAAACGTCAAATTTCAAATTAATATATGAGGATAATTCGAGAAATGGATATTTTTGGAAAGTAAAATGGAATACGTTCGGGAATGGGAATATTTGATTTTTGAGGAAATGATTTATGAACGAGCTTGATATTGTTAGGAAGTGTCGAGTCTATAGTTGTCGTTACGTGAGTTGCTTGAGTTTGCTTACGTCTTTCTTCTATCGATTTCTTTTGAGGATTTGCTGGACTTGAGGTGAGTCATAGCCCCACTTTTTGCTCTTGAACTTTGTTTTCAATACTTGGGGTGAGAAACGTGCAAATGTTTTATGTGGACTATTATCGCTTTATTTATTTTTAAAACTTGCTATGCTTATAGAACTAGGTAGGATTAAGCGAGGCCTAGTCCCGAACTAGGTAAGCTATTGATTTGGTTGTTGAGCGAGGCCTAGTCCCGAACTAGGTAAGCTATTGGATTGATTATAGAGCGAGGCCTAGACTTGAGCTAGGTAAGCTATTGATTGGATAGATTTGAGCTATAGCGTGCACCTATAGGGTTGATTTGATTTGGTTGGATTATTTTGGTTGGATGTTTGAGGCCTAGTCTAGCTTGCAAGCGTTTTGCGTATATGTCCACTATATTGAATTATGAATTTAAACCTATGATCTCACCAGCGAAAGCTGACTTTTAGCACGTTTTCTCAGGTAATTAAGTGATGCCCTTTGGATGCATGGATTGGAGGCTTGGCAATGGCACCGGTTATGGATCTATTCTTCTAAAACTCTGATAAACTATTGTGGACCTATGTTTATTTCTTTTGGGCCTTACGTTGGATAATTCTTGGAATAAATGTAAACTTTAAAAACCCGTTTTGGTTGTGTTTTTCTTATGTTTACTTTATCTCGTTCTTTCATGACTTTGAATGGATACCAATCCCCGTAGCACCCCGAAAGCTTGTTGAGTCTTCCGCTGTATCAAATTTTGGGGGTGTTACAGTATTCAAAGATAATTAAGTGTTTTGATATTTCAAAGTGGAGAATGAAAAGGAATAGCATGAACCGGTATTTAAAACTATAAATTGGATGTTCAGAAGTCTGCATTTAATTTGTTGTATATTTCAGGATATTAGTATTTTTAAAATTTATTTGGATATCTTGTGAATAAGTAGATTTCGTATAAGTTATATAAATACTTTTTTTTTTGCTTATACCACTCTTGAACCAAAATCACACATATATAAAAGCCAATGTGTAAATTCAAAATCATAAAACAAATGTGAAGGCCGTCCAAAATGTGTTTTCTAGATCATGCTTTAACAGCCCACAAAGCAACACCACAAGCTATGTAAATGTGTTTTTTTTAATCATATCATGAAAACTCCTTTTCAATCTTGCTTCAGCAGCCCACAAAACAGCACCACAAATGACACATGTAACAGTCAAATCTCGATGATCAAGGTATTCTGAAAAAGAATTTTCAATGTAGTTAGTATTTGGTGGAATAATTATAAGTTAGAAGTAAGAACGGTTATCTAAACACATATAACAAATATTTGAGATCAATTATATAACCAAACTATTAATGACAAAAATAAATGCTAAATATTGACTAAGTGTAGAATAAAACAAAAACATCTTGTATAAAATGCTAAAATGCTCCCACTCTATATAAGCTATCTTATTATGTTAAGTGTCTAATGTCCTTTAATCTATTTAATAAAAAAAATCATCATATAATTTTCTTTGGTAAGATTGTCTACAACTACTATGGTTGTCTAAAGTGCATCGTCTAAGCTACACATTAGCATGTTTAATATGTGAGCCTTATATATAATAATAATGCATCATCTAGGCTACACATTATTATAATGCTCACTGTAAATACTTGATCAATGACAACATACCTAATGACATATCTCGCAAGTAATTTCAGCCTTCTCATTGCACAAGTGACAAACACTTCGTGTGAGCATATTGCATAAATGAGCATACTTATCTTATAATACCATCATCGGCCATGCTAGTATCGGTACGTCTGAACATATGCTTTCTAAGAATGAGTTCCAACCACATTGGCATAAAAAACCTTTCACACTCTCGTGCTTTAGTATACCCCTTTGGTTCACCCATTCTGGTACAATGATCCCTCGTTCTCCCACTTTCTCTCCAAGCTCGTTAAGAACACTTGTCTCTGACTTCTTCACCACCCACAAGAAATTCACTTCAGATTCTTGCAAATCCTCCGCTATGGCTTCCATATATGTCATCAGGATCCGTTATTTCAGACGGTTTCCAAAGGTCTATTAAAGAGGACAACATTGACAGCATGACTCATGTCTGGTATAAAAAATTAATAGCTGATTTGTGAGATAATCTCAGCAAACCGCCACCATTCCATAAGTACTTATTTTTTAACATGTAGAAAAATAAGCAATCCCAAACTCCCCCCCCCCCCCCCCCCCCTCATTAACTAAACCCCAAAAGGTTAAATATTTACACCACGATTCTAAAAAGAATGGAAATTCATATAAGAATAATGCAACAGTTAAAGAGCAACCTTTTAGATTTATAGAGAGCCGAAAAAGATAAAACCGCGAGAGTGTTGTTTGGATTCGCGCTTTCAATATAAGTATTATGACTTGAATGCTTTATATTAGGAAGAATGTGGTCAATTTGCATTCATTTCAATAATCAAAAACTCGACTCTAGATAGTCAGAATGTGCTTAAAGTTTACAGATGGGTATACATTTATCTCAAGAATCAGTTGCCTTATTCTCTAAATCCTAAGACACATCATATAAAAGATAATAGTTTCAGGGACAAAACCATGTTTTAAAAGTATATTTCTCGACATATATTTCAGCAACTAAACAACCCTTTAAGATCCAGTTTGCTGCATAAAACTTTTGAAAGCAAACAGCCATTTTAAGAACAGCTTTTATGCATAAAACTCAGCAACCAAGTAGCCTAAAATTCTACATAAAATGACCTCAAAATTCTGGAAAAAAAAAACAACAAAAATAGTAGCTGGTATTTCAGTCACACTTTCATATACAAAACAAACTTTACACAATCACATTATAACCATCTAAATCGGGATATCTTTCAGAGAACATCTCAAGAATCAACTTAGTGCCATACTAAAAAAAAGCTTAAATTCCAAATTGTCTTTTGCATTGCAAGGGTGTATAAACGAAAAATTAGAGCCATACTCATATTAGGCCAAGAGTCAACATGCAATTGTAATGACTGTACCTAAGCTACTGTTTTGTAGTTAAATGATCATACCTCAAGCTATTAGCTAAATAAACTCAAATGAAAAATAAAGCTTGCTATTTTTTGTAACCACACAGCCTAAAATATTTCTCTAACGTGCAATGATACCTCTTTCGACATGACCTTGTTTTGACCATTACCCAACACGACCCATTTTAGCACCTCAAACTATAAATGGTAGATACAATGAGTAACCAAATATATTCCTAAATGCATATTTATAAACCAATAAGGACAATCAAATTGTATATCCCTAAATGCTTATTTAAAAACTGGATTTGCTACATGAGGTGGCATCCCATCACTAGATTTTTCATATTTGTTTGAGCATTCTTGCAATCAAAGTATCCACAATATATATATATATATATATATATATATATATATATATATATATATATATATATATATATATATATATATATATATACTAGCTTCATAACCCGCCCGATGGGCGGGTACGCTTCATAAAACTGTTTGTCGATTTTTTTTACACGTATAATAAATAATGAATAAGTCAAATATATTGAAGGTGATAAATTGAAAATCATAGATATATTGCTCATGTATTATAATGAGAAGTGATTATAGTTTTTCATGGCCGAGACTTTAAGTGTTGTGGTTTGACATCGTAAAAATAAATTGTTGCAATTTGTGTATGACAAAAGGAAACATCAGTATATATTCTTTAACTTTTATTACATTTATAGTCACCAATCTAATTATCTATGATGCATATCTCTCGTACAACAACACTTTATTTTATTCAGCAAAACTATTCAATAGTCATACATATAAGAAATTACTGATAAGATCAACTATATAGTACAAATTAATGAATGGAAACATATATTGATATATGGTTTACGCCTCCTTCGATAGCCGAAAATAAGAACATCGGTAAGAAGACCACAAATGGGCTTAGATAACCTAAATCATTAGGTGTATGGACCGAAGCATCGTCTTATTCAGCCAGATTCTTAAGCTTCTCTAATTCCTCATAGGCTGCTGTTGTGTACACGTCATTCTTCATACTCTCCTCCGTCCCTCCGTCGACGGAGGCATCGAACTGGTCAAAGAAGCTAATTCTAGAAATATAAACCGACATAAATTCCCTTCAGGTTCACTCTGCATCATTTTTTAGTTGGTCAATAGCTTTAATTCAACAAAAAGGTTATTAAAGGCCGTTTTCATACTTTCCGGTTCGCAACCACGTTGAAAGTGTAGAAAAGAAAATGATTTGGAGACCTAAATCATGTGCCTAAAGATGTGCCTAAACATGTGTTGCATGATCTTGATGGTTTGTGAAAAAGTGGGTCCCATGGCTAAAACCATCACGATGATGCACACAGGTTTTGGCACATCTTTAGGCACATAATTTAGGTCTGCCAATCACTACTCGTGTAGAAAAGTATAATGTGCACCAACCCGTTTGTTGCTTAAACGCTCTTTGCCATTCAACGTTACCTGTAATACCAAAGCAAAATACAAATTTGGAAAAGCTCATAAGTTCAATTTTTCAGCTTATGGCAAGTCCTTAAGCTCAACTTAACATAGTTAACTTATAAGCTTTTTGAGAAATCATTTAAGCTGCCAATAATTTAACACAGTAACAACATGAAATATAACTAAAAACTGAAACATAACGTAACAAACATCATTGTGGTCATTACTAAAAAATCCATAAACATCATTATAAAAAGCCCATAATTCAGCAGACCAATTAAAAAACTAAAGCTTTTGTAGCTATTATAAAAGTTGGAAACCTTTGTAGCTATTATCTTCTTGATGTAACCTTCAAACACTACATGAACTATACCAAACATCATCGATCATCAGACCACCATGTTCGGTTTCAATTACATTTAATCCCAGTTGATCATTTAAATATCCATTAAACAAACACACTTTTTTCAAGCCTAAACTTGTTCCATGTATAATCTACAAACCCAGCTCAACGTAGTCAATCAAAAATATCTAAACAGATTTTAAGGATTGATTATTATAACTTTTTATGCTCTTTGAAATAATAAAAAGAATATTATCATTTGTCATAAAGCAAGATGCGAGAGATAGTACCTGGTTTTGTTTCTTCTCTAACTCTAACAAAAAGTCAGTTGTTTTGGGTCATATTAAAGCAACATATACTATTTCGGAAAATGCTTATTAGCTTATAGGTATATCAAAACAAAATATAAAAATATATAACTTGATTCCTGGACATATAAATTGCAAATTTAAATGTAGCACTTAACAAAATAATATTGATATACTGAAAGCTGACATACTTAATTACCTTGTAGATTGCAGATGATAAGAGTGACATATTATGAGCATATGTGATTATTGAATTATAGTCACCGCTTGTATGTGTAATAGGATTACCAAGCGCATACCCCTGTATTGGAAAAAAATATATCAAATTTAGTAATCCATGAAAAGATGAAGTAACATTTTTAATGAGCTGGAATGATCACATACAATGCACATATGAAACTAATAAGGTCAGTTTGAAGCTCTCTTCTTAGGATTTCAGTAGACATCTCAACTCTAAAGTTATGTATGGATGGCACCCGATGATACAAAAGCAACTCCACTTTAGCAAATAAATGAACACACATGTTACTCATTTATATAAATATACATAATCATATAAAAAGTGACTAACCTGAGTCATGTGACATTCTAAATGGTTGTAGTCTCGAGTTAGTTTAACATAGGCTTTCTTAGCACCATCACATCTGCATGTTTATATGTGCCAAAACGGCGCCATATTAGCACATGAGCAAAAACATATAAGCAAATTTTAGTATAAAATAATGGTGCTATTGGTCTGTTGTCAAAATTGCAACTCGTCGCACCAGTTTTAAACACCCTTTAGTATAGTATATAATTTCATGACGTTGTTCTTGCATGACACTATGAACATGTTAAAAAATAATAACCAAAACATATGATGCTCCTGAATAGTATTTTAATCTCTACTTTAAAAATTTTCAAATATAAAAATGTAATGCATATCATTATTAGTATCGATTAGAATCAAATCCATGCACCTTAGAATCGAATAGCTTGGGATTTACATCTTTTTCAATATGAAAACATATAGAAGAATGAAATCACGAAACAAACACGGATGGAGACAAACATGATTGTTAAATGATTAGTCGAATTTGGGTCTAATAAGGTTTGATTTTGAAAATAATGTATGTGTTATGATGATTACCGTATGTTATTTTTGAAAATAATCTGAGTCAAAGTGATTTTGAATGTTGTATTAGGTTAGTTTTTGGATCGCCGTAAGTTATTTTTGTGTTTTGTGTGAATGATTGTCATGGGTTATTTTGGGTTTTGGTTATTTGAATGAAACGGTTACAACATGTTATTTGAGTGAGGGGAAGGGAGGTGTGATTTTAGGTATGACTGTGAGATTGCAGAATGAATAGGATAGAAAGAAAGACATTGTGCAAAAAATACGTAACAAATGTAATTATCGCAAATAACAAAGATCCAAGTTGCAAATAGGAGACATCTCTCCAAGCTTCAAAGTTCGGATCAGTAAATGAGACAACCACAACAAACTCTATTGTTGTAGTGAAACACTCCAAGCTTCTGCGAATTCAGCCGATTTTAGCTTATTTCAAGTATAAAGACTGATTTTGTCTTTTGAATGACAGCTTCTAGGTCAAATATATATGTTATTGACTTTTAAACCATTGTACTTGACTTTACAATAAATATTGAATAAATGCGAGCTAACAAATTACCAGTTTTGTTTTATCCACCGCAGTCGGATGATCACGAGTTGAAGTTGTTTGGAAATGTTCTCTGTCGCACAAGGATGCCTGACATTGAAAAACAATTAAACAAAATCCTAAAACGGTAAAATACTTAAGCTGAAATCAATCATATTCAAAATAACTATGTCTCACCATCATATCTATTTCGGCTTCTTTTTCATTTGACCTTCACTTTCTGGATCACCAAAATTTCTATAATAACATAAAAACACAAAAATCACTCTAAATATGTTGATAACCGCCATTTTCTAAAGAAACATACAAAGAAAGCAAATTATCTCTTAAATTATTTCAAGAATTACCTCTGATGGAAAAACCGCCATTAAGGATTCATCCTCAGCTAAGGTCTTTGAAATTTCATACAAAACCTGAAACCATAAAACCTTTTAGTAAGGCGAACAAAGTAACTAACCTGATGGAGGGCTAAATACTCACGACCCATATCTCACAGCATAAACAAACCCGAATAATGTAACTAACCTGATGGAGGGCTAAATACTCACGGCCCATATCTCACAGCATAAACAAACCCGAATAATGTAACTAACCTGATGGAGGGCTAAATTTGCATTGATCCTATATCCATTTTTATCTCCTTTTCTTGAACATAAGCCTTCTAACTGAAATGATACAGGAATGCAAAAGAACAAAAGTCTTATCATATACATTTCCATAAAAAAATAAAGTTGTGTTAGAACCACCAATATAACCGAAAAAATTGACATAATATAGATTTTCATCATAATTAAAAAAAAATGAATTTGCTTCATTCTTAAAAAATGCATTTACACAAATCGGCTCACAAGTTATAAGCATATTTTTTTTAGGTAAAGGTTTAATACCCGGTGAATAAAGTTATAAGCATATTTTAGTTTAGGCATTACATCAAACACTTCATGAGCAAAATAAATACACATAAAAAAGAAAATTACAAATAATCAATTTCATCAAACACTTAAATTGAAATAAAAGTTGAAACCATAAGAATAAAAGATACTATCAAATAATTTGATGCAACATCAATGAATCAAACCCACGAAATCTACCTATGACAGAAATTATGAATTATAAGTAATATACCTTCAATCGTGAATTGTTGCTGTATGCTTTGATTACAAAAATTATGAATGATAAGACTTGGGATAATTTTCAAATTTTTGATTCACAATAACTAAAATCATTCCATCATGATCTCGTATTAATCCTTTGATTGTAGGTGGCCATTGAATTATTTGTAACATAAAATCAAACTTGCCTTGCTTATCCCTTGATTGTAGCCTGGACGTCATAAAGGAAGTTATGATATACGGTTTTGTAATTGGAAAATTGAAATGAATATCAGTGATTGATATCCCTAATTTTTAGTGAGTGTCTTGGATGTTTATTTTAAGCATGTATATTTTGTTTTTAAAGATTTCAACACAAACACTCAAGTGCTCTAGTGGTTGAGTGTTTGTTGGTTGTTCAAGAGGTCCAGAGTTCGAGTCCCATTAACATCTAATTTTTTAAAGATGTTCAATTCATGCATGAAAAGTGTGTGCCATGTAGGCAATGACATGGCAGAGTTGAATATGTGGCAATGAGGTGGCAAATGTTAGAGGTTGATGATGTGTCATGGTTAGCATATTATATAGTGTAGGATATATATATAGTGTATCTTTATTTTCAGAACCCTGTTAAATGCGGGAACTGCGAGAACTCTAATTTTGCACTAGAAAACATGCATGTCCATATAAAACAAGTATATTTTCTTACATACATCTTAATACACATACATGCATAACATACACGTTCATATAAAAACCTACAAATCAATGCAAAATGGTTTCATTAAGGTGTATGTAAGAAAACATACATGTTTTATGTGAACATGCATGTTTTCTAATGCAAAATTGGAGTTCTCGCAGTTCTCGCACTTAACATGGTTCTGAAAATAAAGCCCCATATATATATATATATATATATATATATATAACAGGAGGCGTTACACGCGTATTGCCACCTCATTGCCATGTAATTCAATTTCTGCCATGTCATCAGCCATGTCATCACATTTAGGCCATGTCAGCAATTTCTAATTAATTTTGTATTTTTCTAATTAATTATTGTTATTTGCAATTAGTGTTTTAATTTTTTCGTTTTTAAATTTTTTAAAAAATCCGGATTAATTTTTTTTTTAAAATAATTGAAGCTCCATAGGTTCGAACTTGGAAGTTTTAAACATTAAGAAGCAAGCCAACCACTAGAGCAATACAATTTTTTGATTACATTTTGCAAAGCTAAATCTATAAACTAAAAAAAAAAAAACTAAAAAACAAAAAACAAAAAATTAATTATTTACTCCGTAACCTAGCCAAACTCATCCCATACCATTCTTACGTATATCCTTCTGCAACCCTAAAAAACAATACCCTAAAACACCAAATCTCAATCGATCATATGTCTCCCAGCTCAAAAATCAATATTCTCACCTAAAATTCGTTCTTCTACCATGGCTGAGGTATGTATATCATCTATAAATAATATATCTTTTGTGTATTTTTATGAAATTTCAGTATCTAACTAACTAGGTTTTTTATTTTTTTATATCAGGTTACATTGATATGTAGGGACACTTCTAGCTGGATGCGCGACAACAATTCACCAAGGTTTTTGGCTCAAGCCGAAGCTATTGAACTTTATTGTAAAGAAAAAACAACGTAATTTAACATCTATTTATCATGCGCAACTTTTCGGTTTCTCATATGCATTTATGCTGCTGAATTTTTATTATACATAAATACTTTTTGTTGGTGTCTTGGGATTTATTTTTTTACAGTGTCATCCAGAGAATCATGTGGGCATATTGGCAATGGGCAACAGCTATTTTGGTTGAACCTACTTGATGATGCAGTAGTGGATACTGGACCAACTGCGCGTCGTTTCTCTAAAACTGAAGAGACTAATCAAGAAAAGCCAAAACCTGACTTGACATTTGTTTTGGATAGGATCTTTGAAGGCGTTTGCTGACCATTCAAAGTCAGAATTTAACAAGTGTTGCAGTCTCAACCAAATCTCATAATCACATATAAGCTTAGCATTACCCTCGAGTTCTACAACCACAATGTCAGTATTAGTAGTATTATGACTTAAAAACAGAAAAATAGGCGGGTCTAGCAGTTTAGTTAATGGGCGTTGGGATTCCTTGTCCTAATTTGTCATGTATTATGCTGGATTTGAATACAATTTCTCTAATCCTTCCAATATTTTCAGGTAAAAGAATAAATTGAGTTGTCACATAAAAACCAGGTGACAACTACGACACACGGGTGAACACCTATAATTTACAATAAACAGTTCAAGATTACAATGTATATCTCTTCATTAACCTTTTTGCTTATCAGTCTAATAGGTCTACATAATACTTGCTGATTTCTAAATGATTATCTGCTTGAAAAACTAGAAGCAAATAGTCTTAGTAAATTTGATTGAAGGGGCAAAAAATATGACTGCAAGACGGTTGAGAAGCTTCTTATAGATAACCAAGTGCAGACAAGTTTTTTCTTTCTACGTTGCTGGTGAAAAAGGACGTCGCCGCAATTTCAGCTGGCCTTATAAAGGGTGAACATGGAAAATAGTTGAAAGACTTTCATGATCGAGCTTACATTGAGGCTGCCAAGCTTTAGAATAGAGCGAAATAGAGGTCGGCGTTATCTGATTTATAATCATATATATGGGTAAGTGTTGTAATAGCAATATTACATTTATCTACTGTCAAACCTACGCGTGGGCATGGAAAAAAATGTACAAACAAATGGGTGTGAGGAAAGAAAAAAATCACGTCTGCGGGTGACGAGTTAAAGTTATCTATGTCCATTACTCGCGCGTTCCAGTCCTACACCTGACAGATTGCAATAACAACTACAAACCCGGTTTTAATTATCTTATATAGTTTAGGATTTTGCTAATGACAACTGACATAACTCTTTTATTTTGAACATTCTGGGTTATTCAAATTCAGTTTTTGTAATGAATCTTAATTTGGTTAATCAAGAAAAGCATATCACATTTGAATTTTCAGAGTCACATTTGGTGTGATCAAGAAAGATAATGGATTCGATAATGTAGATGTAGGTACATTATGCTGTCTTTTAACTTTTTCTGTTTTTAGTTAACTTGCATCATATATTCTTCATCTTTGGTTTAATTGGTATTCGGTATTTCCATTGTGTTTCCAGTTGCGTAAGTGTTATCAAAGACATTACCCCCTCCAGTTGTGTATTTATCTATTTATTTTGCTTTGACCTCCCCTGGATGATCTATTATATTGCTATAGTGCTTCAGTTGTATAAAACATGTTGACGTGTCTCATTGTTTCATTGACACAGAGGAATGAAGGTGATATAATGATTACTGATGTGCGATGTGTTGCTGCTTATTTTCATGCCAGATATAAAGCTCAAGAGCGAACATAGGTATCAATTTGACCTTTTTAATCATGACTCAAATGTTTATTTGTGCACATTATCCCTATATTGTTACACATAATTTAAATTTTCTATAGGCTCATTTGAAATCATTGTATGCCCCCCTAGGACGACACAACCCTACCATGCATTGCATCTCATTTAATGTCTATACATACATGCTATTAGGTTTGCTTTTTTGTTTAATAATAGGTTGTTATGTCACTGTTACAACTTCCTTAAGTCCCAGTGCTTTGCCATTGGACACGAGACTTAGCCCAAGTGGTAAAATTCATGATTAAGAGGTCATTCCAAGTGGTAAAATTTGTGATTTTCCGCCTGCTTAGATGTTGGGGTGTGTCCAAGAGGGTTTTGAAACACTCCAAAGTTGACTTGCCTGCATATACGTCTTTTCTATAATTCTATCCCAAAACCAGTTTTAGTACTGTTCATTCATATACAATTAACATATGTCTTTTCTATAATCTATCTTTAATTGTAACTATACGATACACTAATATATATATCCCAAAACCGGTTTTAGTATTGTTCTTCATATACCATTAACATTACTGAAACCGGTTTATATTTGTGCAGCATATGGCATGTTTTTATATGATTGCTAGGATGAAGTGGCTCAACCATCAGTAAATTTTACTCTTGCTCGCATTTCTGTCTATAGACGTTAGCTTGTTTCGAGTTACAAAATTTTGATAATTTGATTTGATCACATTCAAGTTTATAGCAATGATCATACAAAATTCATAATCAAAATTTGGGTATGGGTTGAAGATCCGTCAGTCTCTTGGATAGAAAGAGAAGTGCTAAACATAAAAGGAGAATTCATTAGCGCAACATGTAAAAGGCGGTTTAAATTATACTGAATATCTGTAACGTGTTTCTGTTATAGGTATCAATCAAAAATCTAGAAACGAACCCACCGCCGCACATTCCAACAGTAGATCACATCATCCTACAACTCAAGGCGAGTGAACCTGTTAGTGCATCGTGTCCACATAACAATCGTCATCAGAAGATTTTCAAGAGTAACACAAGAAGCAAATGAGGTAACAATAAGAACAAGCAACCAACTATAAAATATTGTAGGAGCATATACAAGATAACATCCACAAGTAAGGGATTTGCATTTTGAATTGAGTATCTGATTATCAGTTTCTAATTTTTGGATTAACACGCTCTCCATTTGAATAACTGATCATTTTAGGCATCCAATAACGTTTTTTAGATAGTTAGTTCTATACTAGCTGCAACAAAAACTAATTATAAACAATAAAAAACTGTTAACCGTATGCCAGAAACTTTTACTTCCATATCGCAAGGCATAATTTTAAGAGTTATTTTTGAAAAAAAAAAACTGAAAATGGAAGACTATAGAATACGATGTTTGGACTTTTCAAGTTGACCGCTACTTCAATGTGTCAAAGACATAATTGATTCAGATTTTTTTTTTTTTTTTTTTTTTATTTTTTTTTTTTTTTTTTATTTTTTTAATACTACTATTGTTTCAAGAAGAAAATTCATGTATTGATTGATAAATTCCTTCTAAACCATGAGACTATAATTTATTGAATTATTCTTAATGATAACAACCTGTAACGTTATCTTCCTGAATGCCCTGATTCAAGGCCAAATAATTTCCTGCCGCTACCATATAATATTCATCTTTATCCAGGTGATAAATAAAACACATGTTTCCCTTTTGATCTCTCGATAAAACTGACTTTCTAGAGACCCCTATAGATATTTCGTATTTCACTCCATCCGCTATTAAGTGGTTGGTGGAGATGTAAGAAGTTTGAGCATTCCCTTGTGGATGTCGATCCTAAGAAGCTAACTGAACTTATATGTGCAGCTTCAATTGTGAACACCAGCAACCCATTGCATAAGAGGAGAAAATATATATACTGGCTGTTGGATACTACCGAAGTGGTGACTTCCCAAGGAGTAGGATGCTTCTTGGCCAATGTTTAGAGGTTTCTTATCTTTCTATGGTACGTCTTATATACATTTCCTCATCTAATTAATATCACAATTCCATGGCGTGATATTTTATGAATAATATAATATAATGTATGCCTGTTTATGTTATGCTTATGTATTTTTTCACATGCTAGGTTCTTGATAACCTTCCACATGATCTTATCTACTCAGAAAACAAGAGGGGTGAGAATAACCGAATAAGTACATTACCATGTTCTCAGTATCATCTATGACCTCTTTGTGTGCATGTGTTAAAATATTTGACTCGTGATATCAGTTTAGACCCATTTAGACTTTTGAGTCCTTAGTATTTATGTGTCCCAGTTCGTATGATCTTCTAATGATCATTATGTCACTCTACTTATGTAGGTCTAATTTATGCCAATAATATAAACCGACGCAAAATCCGCAGCTCAAAAATTGTTTGGATATTTTAAATGTGGCAAAGATTATAAATCCCAAGAAATTCGAGACGCTTCACTTCCAAGCAAATCATTGAAGTTTAACTCAATCGTCTTTACCGCCTGCCAATTGTTCTCTGTTAAGGCGCATAAAACTTAGAAGAAATGATCTTATAGAGGGGCATTATATACCATCGGCTGGAATACAGTTAGCATTTGGAGCTACAAAAAAATGCAAATACTGGAGATGCAAATGAATTTCATCTGTCTACTGAATCAACATGTAAACAACTGATTTTCGATTATGTTATTACCTTAGATTCTTTTTCGCACATATTTACTTCATTTATGATTTCTTTATTTTATTTTCAAAATTGCCTTTGGATATTTGATGAGTGTTTCTGACTGTCATCATCCTACAGGTTTGAGCCAAGTAAGGGTTTAAGATCTTGGTTTTAACCAATGTCTGCAAAGGTCCATACACCACAATTGGATAGACCCACAGACTTCGCATACAACTAATGCAGCAAATGTCAAGTCACTCGATTTAGATAACCATTTCAATGCTAATGTAGTTGCATCTGGTGCAGTTTGCCATACTCTTAATACTAAACCCAGGAGCTCTAGCTATGTTGTAAATGATTGTGAGTATTCTCTGTTGTACAACAAGATCTTTTCTACCTATTACAAGTTGTTGGATACGTATTTTGACCATATGTTTTTATTAGGTTCAACAACAATTATGAGTGTCACTAGATATTCCACTCCTAAGAGTGGCGAAAGAACGACACAACACAAACGATCAAGGCCCCAGGCAAGAGTCCCGGCTGGTCCACGTAATGTGGTTAGACGTGCTCTAACAGATACAACACAGACCAATCCAGTACAAGATGTTGCTCTCACTGGGGAGGGTGCCAATTTAGGTGACACTCAAGGTCAAGGTCAACATTTATTGGTTGAATGTTTTAAATTTGAGTTTACAAAAATGCTTTTTCTTGCAACTGTTTCCATACGCATTTGAATCATTGATTAGTAGTTGTTAGTCGTGCGTTCTTACACCTATTTTTTTTACACCAGCAGCCATAGACAATGCTACTGAGTCCAGTTCTAGGTATGGCAGAAGATGGGCACAACACAACCAATCAGGGTCCCAGGCAACAGACCCGTCTGGTGCACGTAATGTCGGCGCACGTGGTGTCACAGATACGTCAAAGACCAATCCAGGACACGATGATGCTCCTACTAGGGAGGGTTCCAGTTTAGCTGACATTCAACGTCAAGGTCAGCCTTTATTGGTTTAAAGTTTTAACCTTGAGTTTACAAAACCAGTTTTTGTAGCAACCGTTTCCATATGCATTGGAATCATTATGCATTTGAATCGTTCATTATTAGTTGTTAGGTGTGCGCTCTTACAACTTCTCTTTTTTTCTAACACCAGCAGCCGTAGGCGATGCTACTGAATCCAGTTCTAGGCGTAGCAAAATATCGGTGCAACACAACCGACCAGGGTCCCAAGCACCAGCTCATGGTGATGCACGTAATGTGTGCAAACATGTTGTCACAGATACTTCACACACCAATGCATGTCCTGGTGCTGCTCTCACTGGAGATGGTTCCAGCTTCTTTGACACTCATGGTCAAGGTCAACCTTTTTTAACTTTGAGTTGACATAATCGATTTTCATACCAACTGTTTCCATATGATTTGAATCACTAATTATTAGTTATTATGAGTATGTTCTTACATCTTTTTTTTTGGGGACACCAACAGCCGTATGTGATACTACTCAGTCCAGTTGTAGGCATGCCAAGAGATTGCGCAACACGACCGAGGAGGGTCCCAGGTGCCAGCTGAGGGTAGTGCATGTAATGTGCGCAGACGTGTTGTCACAGATATGTCACTTAGCAATTCAGCCCACGGTGTTGCTTCCACTAGGGAGGGTTCCACTTTCGTTCACACTAAAGGTCAAGGCGAGTCTTTATTGCTTAAAAGTTATAACTTTGAGTTTAAAAAATCAGTTTTCACACCAGCTGTTTCCATATGGATTTGAATGGTGGAATTACAAAGAGCTTTTACAAATCGGTTATCATTTCGTTTCATGACCTCCACTCAATAAAGAGCATCATGAGTCGTTTCGTCCATTAGCCTTCTTTTCTTATAGCAATATTAACAAAAGGTTTTAGAATCTCTAATATCACCAATTATTTCCAGCTGACAATTATTAGGTAGTGATAAATAGACACGCAAGACCATCCTTTGTACAAAATCACTAACTACCATAAAGTTCCATATTAACAGTAACTTTTGAAATATTTAATGAAATGTAGACTTTCAATTATGACACCAAAATTCTGAAAATCAATACCCAAAAGGAGAGAAAAAAGAACATCCTTACTATGTTGCCTTCTTTTTGGAGTGAATAATAGTTCACTTACCAAGCCACCATGTACCTTGGATTAGTCGGTCAAAATGTCGGGAACCACGGTTACTTAAAAAGAAGAAACATGTCTTCTTTTTTCATTGCTATCAAATCTTCTGTGATGTTTTTCTCAATATCTATAAGGAAACTTAAAATCCATTTGTAAGTATGTATCTTCTTTAGTTATATCAGTTATGATTCCTAAAGTAGTGAACAATCTCTTCACATGGAAAAAACTATATGTTGCATTTCGTTGTGCTATCTAACACTACCAGTAAGTGGAATACTCTCAAACACTAATAGTGCAATTTCATTTCATGTTATTTCAGTAAGTCAATGTATATTGGTTCTTTAAGGTATTGGAGTCAAACCTTTTGACCACAACAGGAAAAATTTATTCAAGCGTGAACGTTGTCAAGTAAAGGTGGATGCTAAGAGAAGGAAGTTGTTCCACCATAGCTCGAAACTTGACTATGCTCATGAGGCAAATAATGAAAATATATCTAATTTACCTGAGAGTAACGCAGGTGGAAATAGGAAGCATATGCCTGCTGCTTCACATAAAGGTACTTAATTATTTTCCAACTTCCATTTTTATATATCATGTCGAGGCAAACATTCAGCTAACTAATTGTGTTATGGTGATACAGCCAAAGCAGCTACATATTTGGTTACCAGCCAAAAAAGTTTCTTTCAATCTAAGGATTGTCATGGTACACACTCACTCAATCTCTCATGTATATACCAGTTATATTTTCATTTGACGAATCTCTCACATGCATATTGTTCTTCATTCAGTAAAATTTAGCATAACGTCCTTTATAGTGCCAGAACTGTAAAAAAAAAAAAAAAAAAAAAAAAAAAAAAAAAAAATCAAGTCATTATTAATAAGTAATTTGGTGTGTCGATAATTTGGTTTGGATTGCATCTATTTATGACCTAAATAATTCAGATGTGGTTTTGGAGAATATTTCATCAATGTGTTTGGATTTACTGGGAAAAAATTATTTAGTGAGAGCTATATTGCATATGTTTTTCTTATTAGATCTATTTCTCGAAGAATTGTGCCAAAATGATTCGTTAGCTACTACTTTATATCTCTTTCTGAAATTATACAATTCGAGTCATATTGCTTTAATTTTAATTAGTGGGGTGTTTAGCTAATAGATTTATTAGTCACAATAACCATCCAAACACCCCCTGACAGTAGCAACCAAAGACCCATTGACAATAGCAATTAAACACTTCTTGACAGCAACCATCCAAACACATTGACAACAACCAAACACCCCTAATAGCAACAACCACACACCCTCTGACAGCAGTCATCCAAACGCCTTTAACATCACCAAACCATACACTCCTCTCAGCAGTTGGCGAATGACATTCCATGTATACTCCTGAAGTGAAGGAAAGCTTTATAAAAAGTTGTGTGGGCTATTATACGAGAAAGTACATACAAAAAATCCATGAATTACCAGGTAATGAATTATGTAAACAACATTCTTTTCATAACTAAAGTTTTGAATATTTACATGGATTTACTTTTTTTTTAACATGCTTGGGCTAAACACTTGATGTATTAACTTAGTATTTGATAGCGTAATGGTTGTTTGTGATCCATTTAGTAAGTGGATTTGCGAGGGCACATGCTATTATGAGGTAAACTACCTTTTGTTTTCTTACTTACCCAACATTATGACCGTGGTTTGGAATAGGGAGGTGGTGGTCGGTTTTCTAGAATACGAGAAGATGATAATAACGGAAGATGGTTAGGAATTCAGAGGCATTTACTAAAGTTGGAGAGACAACGGGAACATATCATAAACAAGTTACAGATATGAAAATGGGCAGATTGCATAATGGGTGATTCACAGGTCGGGTTAAATTGACTTACATAAATTTTTTTGGTCGAATGTTTTGATACTTAATGCATAAATCGTGAGGACAAAATTTTATTTTTACCTTTGTTTAAAGCTAAAATATCAGTTTATTGGGTGAAAAACCGAAGGATCTTGATGGCTACCTAATGTTCATTTGCAACTTTTTTGGTTGCACTTTAGCTAGCTATTCAATTAACATAAATAAACTGTTGTACTTGCAGATGCCAAAATGTTGACCGGAAGAAAATTCAGTGACTCAATGGTTCACAAAGACATGAAGCAATGGCCTTTTAAGGTTAAACAAGGTCTCACCGACACACCGAAAATTGTGGTCACATACAAAGTTCAAAAGAATAAATTTATCGCTGAAGAAATTTCATCAATAATTCTTTACAAGATGAAAGAAATTGTTGATGCGTATTTGTCGCTGACTGTCAAGATAAGATCATGTTAAATGCTTCTTACATATTCCTTTTTTACAGATAATGTATATATAGAACATGTTATCTGATTTCATTTTGTGGATTCATTTAAATTAGAAAAATTATTTATACGTTGGCACCTATGGTGTAACTCAAAGATTTGTATAAGCATATTGACTTTTGGTAATGGGACTCAATTGACTGCTAATGTATAATGTACATGGATAATCGTGCCCCTCCCGATGTCACTTCACTTTTTACAATAAAATGTAGACAGCAGATTTATTTAAGTGGAAAAAACACATGTTGCCTAATGGTTAAGGCGCCTGACTTCAAATCAAGAGATTGTGGGTTCAAGTCCCATCAGGTGTGATTCTTTTTTTGTTTCCAATCGAAATGTAGTTTTTCTTCATTTTTTACCAGACTGTCAAAAACTATCGTTGACTTACGAAAAAATGATGTTATTTTTATTGTTGAAAATGGAGTAGCACTACTATTCTACCTTGTGATGGTTCGATTTATAGAATTTTTGGGACTTAGTCACATGAATGGAGACACTGATGATTTGATTATTACGTTTTTGTAGTCATAGATAATTGATTTCAGGTGTCATATGGCAACTCAACAATTGTGTTTTAACAACGGTATTTATGTGTTTGGGAAATGGATATATAGATAGTTTGACCAACACTCTAACTGAACATTACGATTACCACAACATAATAGATTCAAATCTGACTTTGCAATACCTATGAATTTTTCGAAGTTAAGTGGGTAGCTCTAATGGGTTGAAAATTGAGCGAATGAGAACACGGGAGCTGAGGTTTGATCCTAAAATTGCAATGCGGCACCAAAAGATTGTTAAATCATTAGGAATTGGAGATAGCCTCTAAACACAAGATAGAGGCATGTTTGAAGATTCAAGATCCACATTGTGGACTCATTCTGTAACTGTTGAATCGAATCTTGACACTATTTATTTGACGCCTCTTATTGATCGTGGAATTATTTATTGTGTAAATTTCTTTTATCTGTTTTCATTCATTTTAAATTTCTTCTGAAAATATAACCCTTTCTTACAACATGTCCACCCTTTTCCATCCATTCTTGACCAACCTTCTTTCTGTAAATAAAAATAAGTCAACGATAATTATAAGACATGCCCGCCCATCGGGCGGGCTTAGCGACTAGTATATATATATATATATATATATATATATATATATATATATATATATATATATATTATATATATATATATATATATATATATAGAAAGGATCAAGTAAGAAGAATAATTAAAATAAGAAGGGTAAGAAGTAATTCTAGCCACACATTTCAAATTAGGAGGAAAATTTTGAAGGAAGATGCATCCACTTTTATAGGTGCATCTGAAATGTGTGGTTGTGGTTACTTCTTATCATTCATATTTTAATTATTCTTCCTATTTGATCCTAACTCTACATCTATATATATATATATATATATATATATAT
The DNA here is from genome assembly GCA_030686995.1 of Artemisia argyi. Classification (NCBI taxonomy): domain Eukaryota; kingdom Viridiplantae; phylum Streptophyta; class Magnoliopsida; order Asterales; family Asteraceae; genus Artemisia; species Artemisia argyi. The sequence goes on along the minus strand of JARVZY010007151.1, from coordinate 747 downwards.
ATATATATATATATATATATATATATATATATATATATATATATATATATATATATATATATATATATATATATATATATATATAGTGTATCTTTAGTTTCAGAACTCTGTTAAGTGCGGGAACTGCGAGAACTCCAATTTTGCATTAGAAAACATGCATGTTCTTATAAAACATGTATGTTTTCTTACATACACCTTAATACATATAATACATGTTTATATAAAAATCTGTTAAGTGCGATAGATCAATGTAAAATGGTTTTATTTTGAGAACCCTGTTAAATGCGGAACAGCGAGAACTCCAATTATGCATTAGAAAACATGCATGTTCATATAAAACATGTATGTTTTCTTACACACATCTTAATACGCAGGCATGTGTATTAAGGTGTATGTAAGAAAACATACATGTTTTATATGAACATGCATGTTTTGTAATGCAAAATTGGAGTTCTCACAGTTCCCACACTTAACAGAGTTCTAAAAATAAAGCCCCCTATATATATATATATATATATATATATATATATATATATATATATATATATATATATATATATATATAAAGTTATTGTCGCAAAGCGAACCATAATAAAGTCACAAATCTAACCGAATAAGCTTCTGAATATTAAATTATTATTTACCTCCTCACTCAGAAAGTTGAGGTTCTCCATATGATACCGTAGCAAAGCCATTTGCTGATCTGAGAGTCGACTAACAGCTTATGAATCACCTATTGGCAAGTAT